>PVJD01007026.1:0-89762 GCA_004026545.1 Mormoops blainvillei | reverse complement strand
GACACCCTATGTGCTACCATCACCTCCCGCTGCCAGGCTTGCGCCCAACATAATGCAAAGGCACCCAGGACCACCAACCCAGGAATCCAGTATGTTGGGAGGCAGCCCTTTGAAGACCTCCAGCTAGACTTCACGGAACTCAAGCCAAGTCGTGGGTATAAGTATCTCCTGGTATTAATATGCACCTTTTCAGGGTGGGGAGAAGCCTTTCCTACTCGCACAGAGAAGGCCCACGAAGTAGCACGGGTACTGCTCCGGGAGATAATTCCACGGCATGGGTTGCCCTTCAGTCTCCAAAGTGACAACAGGTCCGCCTTTACTGCAAGAGTGATCCAGTTGCTGACCCAAGCCTTAAAACTAAAATGGAGGCTTCACGCTGCCTACCGACCTCAAAGCTGAGGCAAAGTAGAACGAATGAACCGGACTCTAAAAGAGACTTTAGGAAAACTTTGTCAAGAGACTCTCCTACCCTGGCCAGATGTCCTGCTGCATGCCCACTTCCAAGTTAGGTGCACCCCAAATTCAGCAGGGTACACCCCATACGAGATCCTATATGGAAGGGCAACCCTTATAACCCAGATCCCTACTACCACAGACTTCACCACCTTAGGGGAGGCCCACCAAGCCTCCTACCTCAAAACCCTAGGTCAAGAGTTAGAGAGAGTCAGGCAGGCCCACCTTGGGCGAGAAATAGTGCTAACAGGGGGGCCAGCCCACTCCCATAAGCCAGGGCAGTATGTTTGGGTAAAAGACTGGAAAAAAGAGTCCCTCCAACCTAAATGGGTTGGGCCCTACCTAATACTGTTAACTACCCCCACCACCTTAAAAGTTGCAGGTATTACTCCATGGATCCATCACACCAGAGCCAAGGTCGCTGCTGACCCTGAGGAAACCAACCCAGGACCAGAACAGGGACCAGGCCGAATCCCAGCCCTAAAGCTACGAAGGACCTGCCAAGACAGGGAGAAGGAGTGGACCGTCACCGAGCCAACGCTACCCAGCACCATCTCCAGCACTAGACCCAGCAGGAGCAGAGGACCCCATTTCTGGGTGCAGAGACAGACGAAAGCGCTGTCTAAGCATCCACAGGGGGGAATGTGGAGGGAGTCAGGGCCGACACCAAGGACGAAGTGAAATGTTATCTGCCCTGCTGCAGGTGCTGAGACGCTGTCTGCTCTGACTAATGCTGTAAATATTTCTCTCCCACTTCTGTAAACCCCTTTGTGCCAAATCTATACTACGACTCCCAATACCCTCCCCTGCTTAGCCCTGCATAAAAGGAATGCGGGGCTATTGTTCTGGGCTCAGAATTTGGAGTTTGTCTCCTCTGGGCCCGTGCACGTAAATAAAGATTGTGCTCCTAACCCCTCAGTGTCTGGTCGCTTCATTTTTCCGTAACATCACCACTGTACCTCCAGCCCACCACTGCTGCTCACAGTCCACACCGCAAAGAACAGAGTCCTTCCAGAAGCTGACAAGAACCTGGCCTGAGCCTGCCTGTTAGTGCCCCTCTGCTCCTCTCTGCCCTCAGCCTGGGACTCTAACAATGTCAAACTGCCTGTGGCTTCCCATGCCACTTGCTTGCCTGTTCCAGCTGCCTCCCTTGGACTGGAGTCCCAGTTCCCTTCCAGTATTTGGGTGGGGTTACCATCAGCCCAGGCCCCCTCTCTGGCCTTCCTTGACCCTCTGTGTGCTCCTTCATCGATCATGCCAATCTGTACTTACTATTCACCTGTCCTGACTCCCTCTCCAGACTGGGAACTCAATAGGGAATATGACTCATTTCTCCTTATATTCCCAACTCCATGGGTGTGTCTCTGCCAAAAGATACACTCAATACGTGGTGAATGAATGAATCACCGGAGGGCGGAGTTAGACTGAGGCATGTGGTAGAGGACACGTGGAAAGCCGGCTGCTGCAGCAAGACCTGTGCGACCGACTTAAGGGAAAAATAGATGGTGAGGAATAACTTTTGGGAACAGACATTTAGAGACGGAGAGGAAAGAGGTTTAAAAGGAGGGTTCACCCTAGAGTGGTTCTCACTGAAGAAAAAAGAAGGCAGCTCAGTTGCCAGGTCGTGCAGGGAGTATGAACAAGTCAGGTTCAGTGTTCTGGGTCCCCAAAGAACAGGGCAGTAAGAGGGGTTAATGAAGGAACATAGCCTGTCCTGAAATGGATATAGAATCACACAACCAGAACACCATTGAGTAGCTTCTTTCAAACTGTGTTCCAAGGAGGTTCTATGTGATGTTAGTAGGTGGTCTACTTAACAAGGATTCTCTTGTGAACTTAATTTGGGCAGTGATGTGTTGCTCCTGCAGAACTTTTCAGTCTTTGGTGATAACATGCATGGTTATTCTGGGGCAATAGGCCTTGCAAGATTTTGAAACCTGACTGCCAAAGGGGTCTTTTAATGGGGATGAGGTGAGGAACACTTGCTCACGTCTTACAGACATTGCTTACAGACATTGCAGAGCAGACTCTGCTTCTTCAGACATTGTTTGGGAAACACTACACAGGAACTGTGTGAGGGGGAGAGGCACACTGGTTTGGGCTCCATGCACATTGGTTTAGGTTCCTTGCCTTCCTTCTGTTTGCATGCTTATAGGCTTAACACAGCACTGACGACCTTTAGTGTATAGGGTTTGACTCCTTAGTGCCCAGTCCTGTTCGGAACATGGCAGGGGGAATGTGTGGAGACTCAGAACCTCTGGTGGTGAAGCCTAGAGACCACCACATGGGTTAAACCCCAGCACACAGCTCTCTGTGCTCCATCTGCATGTGCCATCTCTGGCCAGGACTCAGTGACGATAAGTGTATGTGAGCTCTCTGTCAGCCATGTGCTTTGCTTGTACACATTACCATTGCTCTGCCAAGAAATGGGCTTTGTTGTGCCATATTTGACCAGCTCCTTTGGCCATAGCTAAGCAGACCAAGTGTGGACACCTCAGCTAAACTGAGCCACTGCCTTTGCCTTAAGATTTAAAGAAGAGGCATGAGGTTTGTTGGGAAGGGAGCTGCAAGTTGAGCAGAGTGGGTCCCAAAGGGTGCAGCAGTGCACACCTGGGTGTGTGGGAATGGTCAGGCAGAGAGAGAGAGAGAAAGGCAGGGAGAGAAAAAGAGGGAGAGAGAGAGGGAGGGAGGGCAGAGAAAAGTTGTTTTAAAACTTTCAGCCTCTCATGAGGTTCTGGAGAGAGTTCCTGATTTTCTCACGGAAGAGAATTATTTTTTCACCTGTTTGAAAGTGATTTGCTTGGTCTTTGGGTGAACGGTGGTTGTCAGGATCACACAGCTTTAGGAAATAAAAGGATAAGGATAATAATGGCTGACATTTACTGAGTCCTCACCATGTATCAGACACTGTGCTAGCATTTTCTCTGGATTTTCTCATCTGAACCTCAGAGAGGGCACTATGAAAATCCACACTTTATAGTTAGAGAGACTGAGGCTTAGAGAAAGTCAGTCACTAGGCCAATGGCACAGAGCTGGTGGTGGGTTGTGCCTCTGACTCGAAGTCAGAGGGCCTCCCTGGAAGCTGCTGTGGATGCAGGAGAAGAATCTGGAACTTTCTAAGGAGACTGGGGGAGAAGATGAAGAGAGATGAAGGTGGAGAAGGAGGTGAAGGTGCTGCTGGGAGCCCTGGTGGCCTGAGTATGATGCAAGATAGGACGGTCTTGCCAACATCGCACCTTAGCTTGGCTCAGTGACTGCTTCCTTTCTCATCCTGGAGCACCTCCCTTCTGTGGTGAAAAGCTGGCTCACTTCCCACATGAGTGAGGCAGTGGGTATTCAGGGAATTCTGCACCTAGAAGTCACTGGGTGTGAGTTTTCTCCCCCATACACGTGGTGTCAGAGCAAACTAGCCACGGAACTTTGGGCAAGGTACTCAAGATGATGAGGGCTTTGTTTTCTTAGCGATAAAAGGAAGGGATGAATGTAGATGTCTTCTGCTTCCAATTGATCACTTTGAGTTTATTAGAGCAACTGGGTATGTGTGTCTATAAGAGGAAATGAATTAACTGAATTCAGGACCTAGAGATTGCCTTCCTTCCATTTATGGAGGTGTTTGTTTTTGGAAAAATATTCTTGAGTAAATGTGCCTCCCTAACACATTGAGAACACCTTTGTCTGCAACAAAGAAGCTTGTAAAACATGGCCCTCAAGCCAAATCCAGCCTTCTGCCTGTTTTTATAAATAAAATTTTATTGGAACATGGTCTTATTCGTTTACACACAATCTGTGGCTGCATTTGCACAACAACAGCAGAACCAAATGGTTGGGATGGAAATTGGCTCTCCTGGAAAGCCAAAAATATTTACCATCTGGACCTTTATAAGAAACATTTGCCGCCCCCCAGTTTCGGACATCATTCATCCAGTGATAGTTATCAAGGCTCCAACATGCCAGGCTCTCTACTAGGTGTTGGGGCCTACAGAGAAACTGGACACACCTATCCCTGGCTTTGAAAAACTTGCAGTCTGGTGAGGAAAACCCAGAGGCTGCTGTATTAAAATAAAAAGCAATTATACAGACAAGAAGAATTGCTAATTTTTTTAAAGCACGCCAGTAATGGTTATTCTATCCTGCTCTCTTTATTGTATCTGTACAGGATGCAGCTTCATGGTTAGTAATGTTTCCTGTGTGTCTTATTTCCATGCTACATTTTAATTTTCCTTAGAGCAATGCAATGCCTTTCTGTCTGTGGCATAAAAAAAATCTGAGAACTTTATTCATGTTATACCCCTGCTTAAAACACTCTGTCCGTATCCATCTTTTTGGGGTGACAGGAGACCAAACTCTTTTCTGTGGTTGCCTGGGCCTTCAGAAACCTGGTAGCTGTTTCTCCCTCCAGCTCCCTCTCACACTGGTCGACTCTCATACTCTATTGTGCTTATAGTTTCTTGCATTTTTTGCTTCTTGTTTTTAATGCACACTATTATTTTGCCTGGATGGCACACCACCCTCCTTGTCTCATCTCCCCATTGATCCCAACTCTCTTTTCAAGGCCCTATTCTGGCATCACCTCTTCTGTGTTCCTTTTAGGCAAAGATGTTTAGATTCTTTTTTGTATGACAACCACACTTTGTGGTTGGCTGCTAAATTTATCATAGAATATTACAAATTCTTTCAGTGGTTCTCAATCGGAGGAGGGTAGGAGCATCAATTTGGTTCTCCAGAAACCATCTGGAGATGCCTACAGACCTTTTTGGTTGTCACAACTTGGGGAGGATGTGCTACGGCTCCAGTGGGCTGAGGTCAGGGATGCTGCAGAACATCTTACAGTAGAGGACAGGCCCACGCCACAGTGTGACCTGGCCCCACCTGCCAGCAGGGCTGAGGCCGAGAACCTCCGGTATGCCTGTCCTATGACACTGAGTTCCTCATCATCAGGGATCAAGTCTCTTTAGCCTTTGTATGTTTAGGGCCTGACACATAGTAGTTACTTGAATCTTGTTAAAGGAGTTAACATCTTCTATTTATTTTGTCTTCTATCTGAAATCCAAAGCACAGAGCTAGATTCATAGCAGGTGCCCATAAACACTTGTGGATAAGTTGTTTAACCAAAGTAACGAGTGGAAAAAGAAATACCCTCACTCTTAATCTTGTGACAAACTTTCCTCAATTACCCAGTTACCTTTTCAAGACTCCTGCTGGGAGTTCTGCTCAAACACTCTGCTTTCAGACCAAATTATCTTCCTTCAGGTTGCTCCTAGTTTCAGATTAAAAAGTTCCTCTTTTTGCTCAGAAATGTTTTGCATAGAAAACATCTTCTCCTTTACAAACTCCTATTTCCCAGGCAGGCAAAGGAAGTACAAAAGGACAAGGGTGCTGGGGCTGTACCCCTGAGTAAAGAGAACCAGATGAGGGTACTGTCTCCTCCCCCTGAGTCCCCTGTGAGGAAAGGATTGTTTGGATAAACATCAGCATGGGCTCATTTGCAAAGTATGCCTCTTGAAAAGGGAGGTGGTGCACAAAATCCTGCTCAGTGCTTTGTAATTGTTGGACAGAGGGCTTCACCCTCCTTGAGAAAGTTGGGAGATTACAGGCTGGAAATATTCAGAAAACCATTAGCCAGTGGTGATGATGGAGGGCTGAAGAACAGGGCTATGGAAAGATCCCAGATCTCCTCAGACTGCTGCTTCGACCTGTGCTTTCACCACCCACACACCTCTTTGAAGGGTGGTTCATTAACAGGGCAGCAGACTTATTTGGTTTCACAGCCTCGGTTTCTCTTGCCCAGCCTTTGAAAGAGCTGGGTTCCAATGACCATCCAACTAACCCGCAGATAAAGGTGCGAGACAAGGAAAAGATGCATTTGCTAAATATCTAAGTCCACTTGATAATGGTCTTTTCAGGCTTTGATCTTCGTTGTCAGAAGTGTGAATTGAAATGAAATCCCAAGGATGAAATGAACCCAGGGCATTAAGAAGGACAGAAATACAGTTTCTCCATAAATGAAGGTCCCCCACCCATTGGTTTCCAGCTCTCGACTATAGCATTCTAGGAAACCTGTCCTGCTGGAGCAGGTCCTTAGGACTACTATCCGGTAGGAAAATTTTTGATAGGATTTTAGTTCTTAGTTTTCAGTGTTGGCACCCAGTGCATGAAGGAGTCACCCAACCCATCAGTGGTTAACCATGGTGAAATTAGCTTCCCAAAGGAGACTGTTTGTTTTAGATCTTGTCATTCCAGTTACTTCAAGGAAATGGTGTGTGATTGTTTTCCTATGTGTGTATCTTCTCCTTTTTTAAACACATAGATTACAGGGTGATTACACAGTTGTTGGGAAATCAGTGATTCTGGATTGGACTAGTTACACAATGATGGTACTGTGGTGGTACAACCCTCAGGCTCTCTGCCAGGCTGGAGCCCAGGTGTGTGCTGTTTGCAAAGGTCTGTGTGCTTGTCCAGTTGTCGTTTATTCACACAAGTCTGCCCTCAGCAGCGTACCTCACTACTCTGTGCAGAATCTGCAGAGTAAGTTTGGGTATAAGGCTAGTCCTTTCTAGGAAACCCAGTGGGAAATTTTCATGTGACCTTGTAGAGACCTGTATATTAATTTCTGTGGCTTATGTTTTGCACCCTGGAAGCTTTAACTGTAAGTACTGAACATACTAGTGGGATCTACAGTAAATCAATTCTACTCCAGTGTTCAGGACCAATGGAAAATGTGGGGCAAATAGAGGTTTCTTTAGGTATCCTTTCTTAGGTAGTTACTGAAACAGGAATAATACTGGACCACAGGGCAATTTGCTCTTTGCAGTTTAGCTTCTTGGAAGAAGCTAATCCTTCATGGGATATAATTTTCTCTCTTTCTTGGCTTAGCTTACTAGGTACTCTATAAGGCCAAAAAGAAATGACACCAAGCTTGTTGGGAATAGGTCAGAGCTTCCCGACTGTGGTGATTGTGACCCCCAGGGGGACATTTGGTAATAACTGGAGATGTTTTTGGTTGTCAAAATTGTGTGTGCACACACACACTATGGGTATCTAGTGGGCAGAGACCTTGAGATGCTGCCAAGCATGCTGCAGTGCATAGGACAGCCCCTTACAACATAGAATTATCTGGCCCCAAATTTCAATAGCGCTGTGGCTGAGAAATTTGGGAATATACAGCTCTTGGACATTTCCCTCTGTTCACTATAAAGCTACCAGCAGTGTTATTAATTTACCATTTACCAGAAGCCTACAGACTCATAGGGCCCTTGCTTACCCGAAAATGCTCAAGTGGCAGCTGCTTTTTCTCCCAAACCTTATAGAACATCAAGTCTGGAATTGGAACTAAATACTCACCTTGATCCTTTTTTGCTGTTCCCCACCATTTCTCTTGTTTGCCCTGAAATTTCCCATCTCCTTTGAATACCATACCCTCAGACAATCCCACTCTCTGCATTCCCTTGTATAGTTTTTCTTTTGAACTCCTGGTTGCTCTTCTATTTATTGCAGATTTACGTGGCTGGCTGACTTTCTTCTTCACCTGGACTCCTGTCATCAGTCTTGATAACTCCAAATCCATGTGGATGGGTGCTCTGTCCTCTGCACATTTAGGTAGCTTTATTTTTATAGACTCTTCCATTCACCTCAATTCATTCATCTGTTTACACAGTAATTTTTAAATTTGCCACTCTCTAGCCCCCACCCCTATCTTAGCAGCCTGCTCACTTTGTTGTTCCCACTCCAGTCACCCTTCCTCCCATCCTGACTCTCTGACACTGACATCCATGCACCCTAACTCCCACCCACCTTGTTTCAATTCCAGGTGCATCACTGCCATCACTTGTTTTGTGCACCCTCAGTGCTACTGGCAAAACCTCCAACTCTGCTTATCTCCAGGCTTAACTCTACTCTAGCCCTGTGTCCAAGGAGCAGAACAACTCTGCTTCAATTTCTATCCAGAGCTCTCAAATGAGAGCTTGATTTCCTGCTTCTGAGAGGTTAGCACCATGCCTTTCCTCCCTCCTAAGTCACAGCGTGCCTCCCATCCTCCTCTCAGCTGACGATCTTTTTATTTGAGAGAAGAGAAATGATAAAAAATAAAATAGCTCATTGCCTACACCTGTATCTATGTACTGATTTACCTTATTGTTATGATGGATGGACATCTGTGTCCTTGTCTCAAGAAGGTCCCTCCTGTTGTGGGCTGGGGCCGCTCTGCTCTCTCCTGCTTAAGTTGAGCCCTCTTTCTCCTGTACCATTATTTACTCTTCCTTTTTGGAACATCCTGAATAGCCTTCTAATATTCCAGACTCTCTTCCACTTAAAAAAAGTCCTCTTTGAGTCACCACCCAGGCAAGCTACTGGCTTATTTTCCCCTTTCCTTCCACAGCAGAACTGTGTTTGAACAGCTCTCTGGATTACTTCTGCTTCTTCCACTCTTGCCGTATTTACCACTGAATTCCATACTACCAGCGCAGATAGTCTACTCTTGTCACTCAATAGCGGTTGACATAATTGATATTGAACACTCCCGCTTTCTTCCCTGGCTTCTGGAACATACAAAACTCTTTTATTTTTGTTTGTTTATTTGTTTTTATTTATTGCAACCTCATAAATAGCTTCCTGTCAGTCTCTTTGGCTGCTACCCCTCTTTATCCCAATCCATAAATGCTAGTGTGCTCTGGCACACAGACCTCAGCTCCCTTCTCTAGTCTAACTTCCTCTTTTCCCCAGGCAGTCTCCCTTGTGACTTTAAATGGCATTGATTAAATTAATTGCCCTCTGTGGATCCCACATTAGTCTCTCTCCCCTGAGTCCTAGGCCTGTGTACCAAATTGTCTACCTGACCTTGCTACTTAGATGTTATATATAGCACCTCAAATTAAAAAATGTGTAAGTCAGAACTTTGTACTCCTGCCACCTGTACCCTGGGCTCTGTCCCGCATACCTCCCCATCTCAGGGATTAGCACCAATTGCCCCTGACACATGATTGATCCTTGATTCCTTTATTTTCCTCGCCTTTCCTGTCTCCCCACTGCTGCCTGGTCCAGGCTGACACCACTTCTTTTTTCGCCTACTGCAGTGGGCTGCTTACTGCGCTTGCTACCTCTGCCCTGTTCCCGCCCTCTCTGCCAGTCTGATTTCTTCACACTGCCATCAAAGTTGCCTTTAGGTGATTGCAGGGGGCAGGGAGAGAAGGGGACTAAAGGGTAATGGAAAAAATACAATAAATTTTTTTTTAAAGCCTCTATTCAGATCAGCTCTGGCTGAATAGTTTATTTGGTTAGAACATGAGCCTGATGCACCAACTTTGCAGGGTTGATACCCAGTCAGGGCACATACAAGAATCAATCAATCAATGAATCAATGATTGGAACAACAAAGTGATGTTTTTTCTCTCTCTCCTTTCCTCTGCCTCTCTAAAATCAACCAATCAAAAAAAAAAAAAAGACCTGTATTAAAATCAGGTCACCCTCTGGATCAGAACCCTCCAACGATCCCCGTCCTCCTCGGCACTACGTCTAGGCTTTCTACCATTGCCCACAGCCCTGTGGGCACAGTTCTGCCTCCTCTGCCAGACCCCAGTCACCCCAGCTCCTGCCTTTTATGGAGCTCAACCAGTTGGTTCTGGCTTCCTTACTATACCTTCAACCTGAGAGCTTCTTCCCGTGGCCTTTCCCATGTACTTCTTTGCATAATCCAGGACTTTGCTGAATTTTACTTTCTTAGGGAGACCTTGCTGACCACTACATGTAAGAGAGCACCCTCCTTTACTCCTTCATCTTGCTTCATTCTCTGCAGAATATTGATTGCCACGTGACATTATTTTTTTACTTGCATTTGTTTACTCATTTATTCTGTCTTCCCCATGACAATATCAGGTCCACAAGGCAGGGACGTCATCTATTTTATTCACAATATATTGTTGGTGTCTGCAACCATGACAGGAACAAAGTGGGTGCTTGTAGGATGACTGTGTGGTCTAGAACTTTTGTTCCTTACCCTTAGATGTACAAAGAGAAAAACTGAGCAAAAACCTTCAGTTTTCATAGTATTGAGAATGACACTATTATGGAGTCTTTTATGGTCAGTCTTAAAAGCAGGAGGAGTAGGTAACTTTCAGGAATTCCTCTTTTTTTCTAAATTAGTTGGGAGAAGGATGGCCAGGAATGTGGTGGACTGGATTGTAGAGACTTTGCTGTTGTCTCTACTTACTTGTGTGATTGTGGACTATTAACTTAATCTGTAATGTCCCTTCTAGCTTAGAATTTCTGTGTTCAGGGATTGATTTATTTACTCTTATTATAATGCAAATACCTTTAGGAGAGATAACATTTAAACTTTTATTGGACATCGAGTCATGGTGAGATTTCTGTCAAATTCTTTCAAAAGTAGATTTTGACAAGGGATGTTGAGCGAGTGTGGACCAGCTATATGTTTTAAGTGGGAGAAGAAGATGGTGTTGGGATGTTGAGAATTAAGGAGCACAAGATGCTAGAGCTCTAAGTCAAACTTCACAAATCTCAGTCTTGCCATTGGGCAAATGTAGATGTAGGGTGGGGAGCACATGACAAAGGTTATTAGGTGTGTGCCAAGATGTTCTCCATATAAGAGTGGGTGTGGGGATTTCCTCACCATTTCTGTAGTGACCTACTTACATTCTTAAGCCCTCGTTGGTTCAAATCTTGTTAACTCTGACCTGTTGATGTTTAACCTAGACCTGGGCAGAGGTTTGTTTTGGAATTATTTATGAGGAAAGACTTTACCAAGCAAACCATTAGTGAAAGCAAATCACAAGTGGACTCTTCTAACTTCTTATGACAATGGACTGCTCGGGAGAATTTAGAATCATGTTTTACAACTGATGTCCAGGAAACTTGAGATCTACTGGAGTTTTAGCAAGAATATCAGGGAAATGGGGTTCTGTAGTCAAATAGACTCTTGATACATTAATGTATCTTAGAAATTTCCAAGAGGAGTTATAGAATGTGTTATCTGACTATAGAAGTTTTGTTTCTCTCTAAACATGTATATACATCTCTAATTTCCCTTGGGACACAGTTTGAAAAATGCTACATTGCAATTAACCATTTGTTTCACAGTAATGTATAAATTATAAATTTTAAAGTGATCATAATTCATCCATTCATGAAAACTTCTTAAATTCTTAGGTCTATCAATAAAGCACTAATAGAATTGGCCTAGTTCAAGTTAATGCATTTTCTAGAATAAATAAGAACAAGTTTTTACATAAAATGAAGTTGATAATTCAGTATATTCCTCCCTCTCTCCGCTCCATGCTTCCCTTTCTTTTTTTTGATAATTGATCTGTATTAAGGACTACAAATCAAACTGAAAAGACATAACTCATTTAAATTAATAAATGTCAGAAATCTAAGAGTTTAAATCTGGTACAATTTGCATACTTTGTAGGTTTTCTTTTTTCTCTGTTTTTAAAGGACCATTTTAGGTATGGTAGACTCTTGCCAGGCACCCAGAATCATAAAAATCACTGGATAGAGGTCAATCTCAGAGCAATCACTAGTTATCACTAACAAAAGTTGTTTTATAATTTTTCTATAGTGTTAAGACAATTTGAATATAGTAGAGAGCATATTTATCTTTTCATCATTTGGTTGAAAAAAAGGAGAAGGTCATCCTTAGATATTAGTAGACACTGCCATTTGATATTCAAGCCCCAAAGAGGAGAAACTTGGGTGAGAGGAAATAAAAGGTCTTGAGGTTTTAGGGAGTCAATGATGTCATCTGATAGTGCCAGCCAGAGGTCTGATGCTTTTGGTATCTTGCTGGGGCCGAAGTCGAGGTTTATTCTGTAACTGATTCTAACAAGCCTTGCTTAGTATGAAGCATGTGCCCTTGGATGGCTCCTGCACTGCAAATTGGGAAACTCCCAGGCTTTCGTAAAGGGAAAGTGTGACAAATTGACTCCCTCTATTTCCTTTGACTCTTTTCTGGTATGGTCTTTCCCTGAGCTGCCTGATATCTAGGTTCAGTTTAGAGACCCAGTAGTACTAAGAAATCTCCTTGCTGAGCCAATGCTGACTCCTATGGTTGGTCCTACAGCTAGCCTGAATCCTCCCTAAAGTCCTATGTGATTATCACCGTGTTTGGGATTTCAACCAAATCCAGCCTTGCCATGTGTATGTGCTAACTAGCTCACTACGCTTTGTAGGCCAGAGGTTGGGGAGGAATTTACTGTTTGCCATCTCTCATCTCCAGCCTGGCTTCCTTCCAACAGAGCACTTAGGAAGAAGGAAGCTCTTTTCTCAATCTCCATTAATGGAAGTTGAATGAGGGAAATAAACTCATTTATACTTTGACGAGCTCACGAGAGAAATCATGAGATTTGAATGCTATCACTATTTTTTCCAAAACTGATTTGAAGCAAACAATAATCTCAAGATTTATTGTTATTATTATCTATTTCTTGTTGTTATTGATGAATCCATGCCACTTATAGGGATAACTCCAAGGGATGGAAATAAAATTATATTGAATATAAAATAATTATGACTCAGGTCCTGGTCCTTTTTGAAATCAGAATTAAAGAAATGTTTTGGGCAATTCGTTTCACTGAAATTGGCCTCAGTTTGTTAATCTTGTACAAATTGTGTGTAGGAGAGGTGAATTAGATGGTCTTTAAGTGCTCATCTTGCACTCAAATGTGAATTCTATCTTCTGTACATGTTCTTTCCAGTAGAGGATGTGCCTTTGAAAATTTAAGCATCCTTTATTTGTGCCATGTTTACTCATGTTTTAGTCATATGTTATACTATGAATTTTAAGAGAGCCTATATATTTGTAAAGAAAATAAATTTAACATTAAATATTTTCTGGAACAAGATGAGTATAAAATGGATAGATATAAACTTTTATTTCAAGTAGACAATTAATTTGGATGATGATTACCCTTGACCTACATTTCTGGATTTTGCTAAGAATGTGGAAAATACCTTCATAATCACAGTGGCTGGATTGGGGTTTCCTGATTCTGAAAAAGGTGTTGTAAAGGATGATTATGTACTTGAATGCAGGGCCAAGCCCCGCCAAAGTAGCAAACATGTTACTGTGCTATTCTTATCACCAATAGTCATTATAACTCCAAATTGCATCACTTTTCTTTTATATCGATTATGAGTCACTAGAGCCTTTCAGGTCAGTGTTACCATTCCCCACCTTGGTACTAAGCTAATACAATACTGTGCTTTTAAAATATAAGCATTGATTTGCAAAATCAGGCCAGGCATATTGCGTAAGTTTCTCCTGGAAGCTGTAAAATCTAATCTGAATAGGAAAGTAGGAACAAGTTTTACAGGGTTAATGAAACACACACTGAGATAGCTTTCTTTGGTGCTGTCTGGTTATCTTTGTAGTCGTTTTTTTTTTTTTTTCCCATAATTGGAAATAGACCCATAAGATTCTGATTATTTCAGGCAGAGTAGGAAATACATTTAAATATTTGATCTTTCTTGGCTAATGTATAGGGGCAAAGTAAAATTTTCTTTGTCTAGGCTCAACCACTAAGGCCCTCTCTTCATGTTGAGGCCCAGCCCAATTCCTTTTGGCCCAGCTACCAGTTACGCTTTTCATTAAGTGGTTAACCTAGGTCACTCCTTATGCTGAAGTCAGCCAGTCAATGTACTATAGCTATTTTGTGGCTATTAGATACTGGGTGTGAAGCCACACCGTACTGCATCAGAAGCAGTGAATTGGCTTGGGAGGCAGTATTCATATTTGTGCAACATTGTTTTTCTTAGATAGAGAAAACCCCTCCTCTTGTGGGCTCCCACTTAAGGGAGATTGGCCACTGTGAGGTCATTCTTTCCATTGAAATTGTTTTCCTGAAAACTGATTGTCATTGATTTATATGGCGGTTAATTAAAATATATTTATTAAACTTACTCTGTAATAAAAAAATAGGCTAGGTACTACTGCAAGGAGTACGATTCAATTTAAGACATAATTCTGCCCTCTTGGAGATTAAAATATAAGTAGAAAGAGAGGTCTGCCATGCACATGAATAGTTGAAAGTCCATGTCATGTAATAAAAGGAACATGAATATTGGAATCAGATAAAAGCTGAGTTTGAATTTAAGCTCTGCCCGTGTTCTGGTTCTTTATTTGGATGATAATGTATCTCTAATGGAGTGTTAGCACAGATTACTGTAAATAAAGCTACATTACAAATTGCCCAGTACCATGTATACTTGCACATCATAAATCTTTTTTTTTAATAAATAAAAAATAACTTTTAATTTGTTACTGCATTGTGCAAAAATGGTTGGGTAGATTTTCATCAAATCCAAAAGGAAGTTTAGGATGTCTGACTTAAATATAAGCTGAGGTCAAAGCTCTATTACTTGAGGTGGCAGATGTGACCTTGTATGCCTGTTCCGATATCCCAGTCCTGCTGCATCCCAGTTCTAATGATGGAATTGCATCTGAGTCTATATTTAGAATCCTTCTGGGACCCAAGGAGTTTCATGATTGGGGTTTACTCCCCAGCAGCCCTTGTAGGCATGAGAGCTGTGGTCCTGAGGCTCAACTTCACAGCTTGCCTGTGGGTCAGGTGTGTGCCTCTCCCTGACCACCCCTTCCAAACCCCTTGTGATGGGCTTGTTCCCAGTCCTGGCCTTCGGGAGGCTCCCATACCCTGCCTTTAAGTCTATGACAATGCCCTGTTTAAATCATCCTACAAGGGAACATTATGTGATGTAGATCTTTGTCAATACTGTAAGAAAAAAGTTGTGGCCCCTTAAAGTAGCTGCTTTTGAAAACAGATGGTGAAGTCAGCCTCTTCAATGTGAGGAACTGACAGAGGGATGTTTGTTATACATGGGAAGGAGGTTTCAGAGGCTTAGGGATCCAGATGGCTGTGGGAGAATAAAGCAAGAGAATAGGAAGGGGATTTTATCTTAAATTTTGCCTACGTTTACTGTTTTAGGCAGCCTATCAGCTTTGGAGATACAGAATGGAACGAGGTGTGGTCCCTGCTGGGACTGAGCATCCCTTGCAGCTGCAGTGGAAGTCTGCTGGGACAGATGGGTCAGGTGTTCATTCAGCTAGAGGGTCAGATAATGGTCTGGGTTCAAAGGCAAGCGCATGCTTAGATAAGTGGAACAGTTAATTAGTGACAAGGCTATGCAATTCATGTTTAGAAAGGTTTTTTGTTTTTTTAAAAATTCTTATTCTCAACAGATATTGTTAAAAAAAACCGAGTTGCTGTAACCACCATTTTCTTGTTAGGAAATGATATTTTCTGTAGGAAAACCATGGGTATGTTGTTTGATTTTATACACACACACACACACACACACACACACACACATATACATATATATATACACACATATATATACATATACTCATTTTTTTTTTCTGTCATACCTGAAAATACCCCATCCAATGAGACAAAGATACTTCATGTAGCACCATTCTTCTCCTGGCAACAATTAGTTAGGGGTGAAAGACTGATAGCAAGTTTACATTTCAGAAAAATTGCAGTGTTTTTAAAAATATGCATACTGATGTATACTATCGATATCATAAATAACAATAATAAAATCACTAGCACTTGTTGATTCCTCACTATGTGTCCGACATTATCTCATTGAAATTTCTCAACCACTGCCTGAGGCCAACTCTGTTGTTATCTCCTTTTTGCGAATGAGGCCTAGGCTCAGCTCAGTAAACTCGTTTGGCCCACATCACGTAGTCATGGAGACCTGGCAACCTGCTTCCTGAATGTGGGCTTTATCCCCTTTGGCATACAGCACAGCAGGATGAACAACTGAACTACTCTGGTTGGTTAGGTTTCACTTCTATTTTATAAGCGCCATTTGAGATACTTATTTTAAATGCTGAGGTTGCTCAGCCAAGGAAAAGTGGTTCTCAGTTTGCACTGGTGAAACAGCCATTTACAGAGTGATGCTAAAGCAAAGGGATATCAAAGCTTGTTGTCACAGCTGACATGTGTTTGGAGCATCACTGGAATATAGAGGATGTTGCTTACAGATGGACTTAATGTTACCTGCTTTCCCAAATATGTGCTGACAGGTTCAGGTCTTGTCAGGATGAGAGCGGGGCCAGTGAGGCAGGCACCCCTGAGAATACTGCCTTCTCGAACTTTGCTCCCCTGACGAGTCACATACATCCCCAAACTGTCTGGGATACATATTAGATGCTAGGGGCTCACAAAGAGGCACAAAGTAGGAAAGCAAGTGGTGTCTAGATGCCGGCAGCATTTCTACCTCCTTCACAGTTGGGAGACAAGGAGGGCGTCAGTTAGTGAAGATGTCTCCCATCGGTATCGATTATAGAAGACTCATCCCTGAGAGCTTCCTTTGCCACCTTCAGCTTCTCCATCATGCTTGGTGCTCTGGGCCAAGGGATGGCACAGGGAGGAGGGCAGCTGAGGTTGATGACACTGCTCTCCCCAGGACAGATCCTAAAGGACTTGCTTCCCTCAGGGGATGTCTGGAAGACCTTCCCTGTCACCAGGCTAGGGCCATGAGTGCCCTGCCCTTGAACCCAAAAGTGGCAGCAGAACCCCATGCCCAAAAAGCAGCATTTCCCACGCACTGAGGTAAAGCATCCAGCCTTCAGAGAACTGTCCTTTGTGCCCACTTTCGTGCATTGGCTCCTGTCTTGGTGTCTCTGGAGATGTAGCCAGAGATAGTCACACGTGAGCTGTGCAGCTGCTGGTTGCAGAAGCCCTCCAGAGGTCCCAAGTCTGCGGTGACCTCAACATAGCTGAGAATGGGGGAGGCAGGGCTCAGAGCTTTCAGATGCCTTTGGCGAAGCCAGCGAGTGCAGCTTTCCAGAACCTTCCTTGGGGGTGCACGGTCTGGCTGCCTGGGGATTATGGAAAGCAAACCTTGGTGGAGTGTCCCATTTCCCCAGTGGAATTTGTACAGGTTGCAGCATGAAGTAGAGAACAGATTATAACCTTGGCTGAGTCCTGTAGGCAGGAGTGACCCTGGTTTTCTGGGGACCTGAGACTAGGATGATTTGGGGACCCCTTCAAGATTCCAAATACAAAATTTCCTTTGTGTGTGTGTGTGTGTGCGTGTGTGTGTTTATTTGGTTTTATGATTATCCAAAATATAAATAGCTTTTAAAATTCAGATAATAAATGGGTGTAGAAAAAAATTAAACAGAATAGAAAAGTGGGAAAATGTTTACAGAAAACGTCTTTATACCTGCTTACATGTTATCTAGATTCCACCATTAACCCCTTAATGGTGTGTATATATATATATATATATATATATATATATATATACACACACACACACACACCAGAGTGTATATATATAAATAATCATGCAGTATATACTCTGTATGATATGGCATAATATTTTTGAAATCCATCCAGACTATTACATAGGAGTTTGTCCTCCTTCAGTTTCCCTGCACCCAGCACCCAGTATGCCCTTTTTTTTCTGAGCAGTGTTCCATTTTATGAATATAGTTAGTTCATTTTCTAATTGATCAACACCTGGACTCTTCCCATTTTGGGGCTATAATATGGAAAACTGCTATGCAGTTCATTTTTTTAAATGGTTGCAGTTTTCATTGCACACATTTACAAAAATTTATTCAAATAGTTCTCTTATTAGATATTAAGTTATCTCTTGCTCTCTTACCTTTGACTACTATGATCATTGCTATAATTTAAGAAATCTTTTATCTATAGATGCTTTTATTTTTGGCAGCTAGAATCCTGGGAGTAGGATTGCTGGATTGAAGAACATGTATTTCTTTCCATTTATTTAATAGGTATTGCCAGACAGCTTTGCAGAAATATGCAGCCATTTACATTTCCACCAGAAATATGTGAGAGTATTTTTTACCAACTTCCTTCCTGGTAGGGTGTTACTATGTTCAAATGTTTTCCTTATTAGTTGTTTTTTTCTTTCATGTTCCCGACTACCAATGGGACTGAGCATCTTTTCATACAAGTGGTGGCCATTAGATGTGTTTTGTGATTTATCTCACTTCCTTTGACCACTTTACTTTTAGGTCGTATCTCTTTATCTTCACAGTTTGTGAAAGCATTATGCATATTGTGAATAATTACCTTTACAAATAATTCTGTTTATGATATACATAACAGGTATTTGCCCCCAATTATATCATATGTCTTTAAATTTTATTTAGATTAAGCTTTTGTCTTACATATTTAATTTTCTTTCTGTAGTCAGTTAGGTTTGTGTGTGTGTGTGTGTGTGTGTGTATGTTCTGTATTGATTTGAGTCCCTGTCCATCCCTCCTTTTTTCTTGTTTTTTCTCCCAATCATCTAGGTCAATTGTATATGCTCTTAACATTACTCTAAATTATTAATTATTTTTTTGACATTTAAATCTTTACTTCACTTAGTGTTAATTTTATATGTAGTATGAGGTGGTGTTCCAATTTCTTTTTCCTCCAGATAGATAGCCGTTTGTGCCAGTATCATTTATTTCATAAACCAACTTCCACCCACCAAATTATTTATTAAATTCTCATATAAATTAAGATCTGTTTTTAGGATTCTGTTTTGTTTCATTAATCTCTTTGTCTGTCTCTGTGTCAGGATAATTTTATTTTTATTGTAGTGTTGCAATGATTTTATAGTGTGTCTTAGTAGATGTTAAGGTGAGTCCACTTCCTCCTCACTCCCAACACTCACACACTTAAAAACTTTTTTCTTTGCTATTTTTGACCATTTATTTTTCTTTTTTAAAAAAAGATTTTATTTATTTACTTTTTAAGAGGGAGGGAAATGGTGAGAGAAAGAGAGGGAGAGAAACATCAATGTGTGAGAGATACATGGTTGCCTCTTACAAACCCCCAACCAGGGACCTGGCCCGCAACCCAGGCATGTGCCCTGACTGGGAATTGAACCAGTGACCATTTGCTTCATAGGTCAGCACTCAATCCATTGATCCACACCAGCCATGGTGATCATTAATTTTTACATGTGTACTGTAAGATAACTTGATTCAACCCCCTTTCTTCCCAAATCCAATACAATTTAAATTGCAATTATATTATATATTAACTTTTGGATAATTGGCAATGTGTCATATTAAATCTTCTCATTCAATAACATGATATACCCCCCCTTTATTCAGGCCTTGTTTTATGTGCTTCAATAAATTTTATAGTTTTATTTATGTGGCCTGAACAGTATTTCTTATTGGATGTCCTGTGTTATAGCTTTATCTCTATGATGAATTAAACATTTCTTCAGTATTCATTTTTAGTTACTTAATACCAATATAGAAAAAATAGTTATGGGATTTTGGTATGTTTATTTTGTATATAGCTACCTATCAAATTCTTTAATTCTAATAGTGTTTTAGTCTCAGTGTTGTGAAATTTATGTGAATAGAATTTTATCACCAACAAGAAAATTTATCTTTACTCTTTTAATATTTATGTGGGCTATTTTCTCATTTAATTTCACAGATCACTAAAGCTGAGGTGAATAACACAGGTGACAGTTGACATTCCTGCTTCTTCCTGATGGAGTGGAGATGACTTTGGTGTTTCTTCATTTACAGTGATATTGGCTGTATTTTGGTCCTCTATGATACATTAACTATTCAATTTCTATTCTTATTTAATCAACGTTTTGGTAGGAACTGCTGCTGAATTGTTATAAAAGGTCTTTTCAGCATCATTTGGTGTGCTTGTATGAGTCTCCTTGTGAATATAGTGAATTATGTTGCTATGTTTCCAAATAGTAAATATACATTTATTCTTGGGTTAAAGTTGATTTGATCATATTATGTTATTCCTTTGAGACACTTTGTATTTCATTTGTTAGCCTTTATTCAGAATTTTAAAAATTTTTATTCATAAATGATATTTGTCTATAGGGATTTTTTGGTACCATGCTAATTTTGTCAAGCTCTGTCAGTAAAGATGTACGAGGTTTAGAGAACTAATTAGGGAAATTTTCATCTTTTTATATGCCATCAGCAAATTACACAACATTGAAATTAACTTTAAAAAATATTAGATAATACACTCAGCTTTGAAGCCAACTGGCCCTAGGATCTCGTTATGATGGTAGGTCTTTAATTACTCTTTGAGTTTCTTCTATGGCAGTGATGTATTCAATTATTTTCTTATTCATGGGGAAATTTTGGCTTTTTGTATGTTATAAAAATCACTATTTTTTTTTTCAGGTTTCAACTTCATTGCCACAGAGTTTATGTATTTAGTATTGTTATAACCCCTTCTGTATCTGTACTTTTTCTTCCCTGATTTCGCCCGTGAAAAGATTGTGTATTTTAATGGTCTTTCTAAATAACCAGCTTTAGGGTTTATCTTTTCTATTATTTTTGTTTCTTATTTTTATTAATATCAGCTTATACTTTTATTGATTCTTCCTATTTTTTTTAATCTTAGACTTATTTTTATCCTAATGTCTTAAGATAAAGTCGTTAGTACTGCTTTAGCTCTATCTGTTTTGGTATAAAGTATTATTTGACTGCTTTCTAGTTAGATTTCATTTTAAATTGGATTTTCAACATTATTAAATGGATTATTTAGAAAGATATATTTTGGCTTCTAAAGAAACTACTTTTATTATATTTTTCTAATTTTATTAGAGTATGATCACTCTATTCTAGCTAATTTTTCTATTAGATCTGTCTCATTCTGAAAGAGTATATGAACAAATTCTGTTGTAATTATTTTTTGGTGAATACATGTTTGTGACTATTATATAATTTTCATATTGCTTATTGAATTAAAAACTTTATTTGCTTTTAAAGTACATCTTTGTAATATTACTGTGTGACTCCTGTTTTTATCTTGTTTTCCTTTGCCTAATATCTTTTTGTCTACCCCTGCTCTCTACCTCTGCTCGTGCAGTCTGTTCATGTTTAAAGGCTCACCCTGAATATCAATGTTATAACAATGCAACATACCGATATACATCATAAATTCTTCCCAGAACAAATAGGAGAATAAATGAGAAAGAAAGAAAGGAAGAAAAAATAAAGAGAATTATTCATTAAATAATAAACAGAATTTAGAGATTTAAGCATAAGACCAGGCAAGGAGTACAATAAGGAGGATAATTGAGTGTCCTCTGGAGTTTTATTTACTTATTTATTTATCGTTTTTCTCACTTTGGACCAGCCCTCTCTTCTCCCATAAACATGTTTATTAATTTCAAATACATATACATATACATACACATATATGTGCATATCTATACACACACATGTGTGTGTGTGTGTGTGTGTGTGTGTATATATATATATATATATATATATATATATATATATATATATATATGGAATACATTCTACTTCACTTTACTGGTCAGGCTCTGTAAAAAATTCCATGAATAAGAAGACTAACTCAAGGTAGGTTCTAGTTTTTGGTTTGAAATTTTGTGGTTTAGTTGGATCAAAGGGGGCATCTAATATGGTGTGTTGATAAGTTTTAACGACCAGCTGGGGAGGAGGGAGTGGAGCTAAAAGGCTTCGTATGTCATTTTTTTGCCGATTCCCATGGTATAAATACTGCCTGACTTCAAGCTACAGATTTGGTGTCACTGATATGAAGCTGGGAACACACTGCCGTGTGTAAAGGAAGTTTTGATATTTTATTCCCAGGATGAGTTTCAGGAAGAAACCCAGACTTCTGTTTATTGCAGCAGCTCTGCTAGACAAGTGGGCATAACTGGGTGTGGTATGAAAATAACATGAACAACTTGATAGACAAGTTTTGCAGACACATTCCTGTGGTTTGCTAGTTGTTTTTAGCAATTTAGCCACACTTTAAGTTTCTAATTACAGGATTTTGTTTTTATTTTTTAAAACAATGTGGTCTTGACATAGGTAATCTCTTTAGTGTACATTCTCTGTATTATTTACTATGTCTTAGCAAATCCAGGGTAGTTATAATCTGTATATCCTGATACTTCAAAGAATTTAAATATTAATACTGTAAGGATCAGTAAAGTGATTTAAACTCCCTTTCTTATTTTGTGTTGGTAAGGGGAGTGCCAAAGTGATGAAGCAAGTTGCTTAAGGACTGACAGCTAATTATTATCAGAGCTGGAACCTAAAACATGTGCATTTTGTATCTGGTTGTCTCACTATATTTACCAAATTTTAATAGGATTTAATTTATATAGCTATAGAGCCAATTAGGCTATTATTTCATACTGGGAAAAACTATTGTCATTCTAATAAGAAAATATTTGTCCAGAAAACTAGCTTAAATGTCTTTCTGTAAAGTTTGAACTATATAGTTAAGAAAATAAGATTTAAATGAGATCATTTCAAGAAAAATGTGGTGGGCACCATGCCAAGCACTCTGTCTTTCATCGAAATCTCCATACCAGCTAATTCCCCTATTTTATCAGATGTGTGGTTGAGGCATAGTGAAATAATGGGCCCAAGGCTGGTCACACAGCCATTAAGTGGCCGAGCAAACACATGAACCCCGTACATTCCCCTTAACCACCATGCTACATGCAACATCAAATAGCTTCACTGGAGATGTCACCAGTAATAATTGAGGTTCCAGTAACACTGGATTAGGATACAGAGAAAAAACCATGGCTGTAGGTTGTGTAAAGGATGAGGTCTTGTTCTCGAGGCAAGTAATCTGTGAGCAGTGCTGCATGAGGAGGCAGCACCCCAGGCTCTGCTGTCAGGGCTGGGAGCCCTGCAGGCCCCTGTGCTTCCAAAAGAGTCACTGAATCTCCTCTAATCTAGGGTTTAGAGTTGAAATATGAGTATATGTGCAATTTGCTTTATTCCAACCCATTGTTTTAAAAAACAAATTTATAAATTTTGAAGACTTTTTTTGTTGTTAATGAGTTATATGAGTTCTTTGTATGTTTTTGGTTACTAATATGTTATTTAATATATGTTTAGCAAAATTTTTCTCCTATTGTATAGGTTGCCTTTTCATTTTAACGGTTTCTTCTGCTGTGCAGAAGCACTTTAGTTTGATGCACTAGTCTCGTGTGTTGATTTCTACTTCTGTTTTTGGTGCTTGTGGTGTCATATCTAGAAAATTGTTGTCAAGATCAATGTCTAGGATCTTCTTTCCTATGTTTTCTTCTATGAGTTTTATAGTATGGGTCTTATGTTCGAGTCTTTCATACATTTGGAGTTTAAAAGAAAGGATAATTATGTAATATGATAGAGGTACTAATTATGGCTACCATGGTAATCATATTACAATATATAAATGTGTACACCTTAAGTTTACACAAGGTTATACGTTACATATACTCAATTAAAAAAAGACTGTCAACAAATAAATTGGACAAAAGGTTAAGTTGTTCAACTTATGGTTGAAGGCATTTCTCCTTATTCTTTGTCCCCACCCGCACAATTCTATTCCACATCAAATGAAAGTACTGGTGTCAAAAATCAAATAATACTTTCACCAAGCCCATGTTTTCTTCCCAGACAGTTCAGCAACCATTCAGCAGGGATACCTAGGGATGGCCGAGAATTCACACATATGTGTGCTCTGAGTTTATTTGTTTTGTTTTGATTTTAATTTTCTTTTGCTAACTAATAAGAGCAAAGGAGTGTGCATAGTATTATGTACAGAATAAACGATGATAATAAAACTGATGCCTGCAGAAGCTCTAACAGGGAAGGTGCAAAATTTCAGGAAATTAAGAAATACAGGTAGAAACTTTGGGCTGTATAAGATGTAATTAAAATGGAAAGTGGGTATAAATAAGCAAACAAATGAACCAGTATCTTCCATTATTCAACACCACCACTCTCTAGGGAAGAGATGTTGCCAGATATTTCTGAGGGACTCTGAGCAAATGTAGCAGGCAGATCAGAGTTGAGGATATTGGGTAGGTGAAGGTCTGCAGTCAGGGATTGGGGAGGGGCCATGGAGTGGCAATTCCATGAGCTCCTAGGCCTGCCAGGGAGGTAGGAAGTCCCTGAATTTCCAGAGGAAGTAAAATCCCTCCAGTTTGCATCTGGACTTTCAACTGACCAACTGTAGGATTTTAGATGTCTTTGGAAACTCAGGTTGGGAAGAAGGTGAATGATTAAGAAAAATTATTTGATTGTGGTATTAGGTCCATGAGCTGAATGCTCCTACTTTCCAGACCTTTATATTTAGTGTACAAGTGTGACTGAGCAAATAGTACTAGTAGATTCAGCAAATAAAAATATAGGATCCCCAGTTAAATTTGAATTTCAGAATAAAGATTTTTGTTTTTGTATAGGTATGTTCCATGTAGTATTTAGGAGTTTTACTTATACTAAAAAAAAAATTACTTAAATTAAACTGGGCGCTCTTTGTTTTACCTAGCAACCCTAAGTATGTAAATGTGCATGTGTAAGTGCATGCGTATGTGTAAGTGCATGTGTATGTGTAAGTGTATGTGTATGTGTGTATACACATGTAAGTGCATGTGCATGTCCATGTGCATGTATATGTGTATGTGTGCCAAAACAATGAAATTTGAATTGACCTAATACCACTTTGGGCAAGTTAATCTGTCTGAGGCCCATATCCTGTAAAATGATGTTAATCAGACCTAACTCACTCGGTCATGGTGAAGATTAAATAACATGCGAAAGCAACAACTGTGTCTATACAAGGATGATGGTTAATAGGACCGCTACTGGCTGAGATGGCTTTGGCCACAATCAGATAAAAAGCCTGGATGGAGTTTAGCTTCACTCACCCTCAGGGCCCCTATGTGGGCTGAGTGTGCACGTTCACATGGGGCAGCCTGTGACCAGGGTTTGCTGCTGCTGCTGCTGCTGCATGTTAT
Organism: Mormoops blainvillei; assembly: GCA_004026545.1. Lineage (NCBI taxonomy): Eukaryota > Metazoa > Chordata > Mammalia > Chiroptera > Mormoopidae > Mormoops > Mormoops blainvillei. The sequence continues at coordinate 64,520 of PVJD01007026.1, read as the reverse complement.
TTCAAAGGATGCTGTAGATAGAAAAGGGTATGTTCCTACTCTTTTTCCTTTGACAGTTGTTTATAGGCCAGGTACTATGGTAGAGGCTGCGATATAGCACATAAAAACAGACAGGGCTCTTTATGCTCTGAAGCTGAGCAGAGGGAAGAAGAGACAGGGATTAAACAAGTGAGTGTTTAATCAGGAAATTGATATTCCAATTCCAATGGGCTATGTGAGTATGTGACTGATAGGGAACCTAATCTAATGGAGTGGGTATGTAGCAGGAAGGTTTATAACCCAATCTGAGAATGTCAGGGATAGCAGTTAGCCTTGGAAGCCTGCAGGCAGGGAAGAATGCCATGGACCAGGAACAGCCTGTGCAAAGTGCTGATGCACAGAGGCTGCGGCATTTATTGAGGACTGAGAAGAGGCCTAACTGCTGGAACTGATCGGGGAGTGGGCAGGAGGAAGGCCTGGAGTGGGGCAGGCCTGTGCACCTAGTTTGTTCTGCTGAGGAATGACAACTCATCTCATGACAAGAAGTCATTGGTGGATTTTAACCACAGCCTAACATAATCTGATTGATTTAAATTCTGGCTGTCAGCTTTCCAGTGTTTCACATGTGAGGTTATTTTGTGCTGCCTCTGCCTTGTCCTCAGAGGGAGAACTCTGTTTTTAAATTTTTTTTAAATATTTTATTTTACTTTTCAATTGTAGTTGAAATTCAACATTATTTTATATTAGTTTCAGGTGTACAGCATAGTGGTTAGACATTTATATAACTTAAGCGATCACCCTGGTAAGTCTAGTACCCACCTGGCACCATACATAGTTATTACAATATTACTGACTATATTCCCTATGCTGTACTTTACATCTTTGTGACTGTTTTGTAATTGACAATTTATACTTCTTAATCCCTTTCCCATTTTACCATTACCTCACCCCCTACCATCTGGCAACCATCAGCATATTCTCTATATCTATGAGACTGTTTCTGTTTTGTTTCTTTGTTTATATTGCTCTGTAGATTCCACATGTAAGTAAAATCATATGGCATTTGTCTTTTTCTATTGGACTTTTTTTCACTTAGCATAATACCTTCCGGGTCCATCCTTATTGTTGTGAATGGTAAGATTTCATTCTTTTTTATGGTTAAGTAATATTCCATTGCATTTACATATACCACACCTTCTTTATCTCCTGAAGGACACTTAGGTCACTTAGATGTATTGGCTATTGTAAATAACGCTGCAATGAACGTGAAGGTGCAGGTGTTTTCTCTTTTTCTTTCCAAGTTGAAATTTTTATTTTGCTCATGTACAAATAGAATATAGTAGTTCACTTTCCATAGTTTCTGATCTCTTAACCACTGATGAGCTCTGTTAAGAGGCTGTTGTCCTCTAGACTGCTGGTGCCTGATCTGCTGTGAAAGCCCAGCTTACCTTTCTTTTTACTCACGGGATTAATTGTCTTTTCAGAAGCCTTGTCAGATGTTTTCTTTGTTGACCTCTCCATGTTGCTGTTACATTTGATAGACTTCATTTTCTAAATGTACAATAGTCCTTTCAATCTCATAATTCTTACTGGCCAGAGATACCCAATTCAACTCCATTTTTCTTAATATAGATCCAGCTGTGAGTTGCATGTTCTTTCGCTGCCAGTCTAAATCTTGACTATGTTTCCTTAACTTCTGGTGCTCTTTCTGTGTGTATTCAATCATACAAACTAGATTTTCATTATATGCCTTCCAGGCATTGCATCCATTTGTGACATTACTTCTGGATTCTTAATTCAAACTGCTTGATGCTTTAACTGGTCCACTGAATTGTTTACACATTCTTGCCATGCAGTAATGTCATTTTTCTGACCCAAGGAAGGGGTTGGAAGTTCATATTGTTTCAGACTGAACAATTCAACTAGTCATGGTGCAACCAGCCTTTCAAATTCATTTCTCAATGTGTCTGTTTCAAAAGCAGAATAATCCAGGGCTGTCAGGTAGCTCAGGTAGTTCTTAGTAGGTTGATATCTGTGAGTTTCCTCTTCTACCAGCACTGCAGCCTCTGCCCACACACCAGGTACTTCCTAACCTTGGTCAAAATACAGCAGTGCATCCACCATAACCTGTCCAGCCACCAAACATGTGCCTGCCATTCTTAAGTTTGCCTCAGTTTTTTAGTCTTTTTTGAATTAGTTGTTCTGAATTTCTTTGGATAAATACCCAGAAGTAGAATTGCTGGGTCATAGGGTGGTTCTATTTTTAATTTTTAATTTTTTCTTTTGTCCCCCTTGCCCGAGGAGATGTATCACAAAAATACTACTATGAAAATTGTTGGAGATTATTTTTATTGGAGTTTTAGATTTTGGATCTTACATTTTAGCCTTTATTCCATTTTGAGTTTATTCTTGTACACAGTGTAAGAAGGTGGTATAATTTCATTTTTGTATGCATCTGTCCAGGTTTTCCAGCAGCATCTATTGAAGAGATTGTCTTTACCCCACTGTATGTTCTTGCTTCCTTTGCAATAGATTAATTAACCATATAGTTGTAGTTTTATACCTGGGTTCTCTATTCTGTTCCACTGATCTACACAACTGTTTTTATGTCAGTGCCCTGATGTTTTGATTTCCATAGTCCTGTAATGTAGTTTGATACCAGGTAGTATAATATCTCTAACTTTGATTGCCATAGCTCTTTGGGGTCTTTTGGGGTTCCATATAAATTTTTAGGATTATTTGTTTTAATTTTGTGAAAAATGCCATTGGTATTTTGGTAGAAATTGCACTGAATCTATAGATTACTTTGATTAGTATGGACATTTTAATAATATTAATTCTTCCTTTCCATGAACATGGTATATGCTTTTATTTATTTGTATCTTCTTCAGTTTTTCTCTAAAGTCTTATAATTTTCTGAATACAGGCTTTTTACTTCCTTGGTTAAATTTATTTCTAGGTATTTTATTTTTCTTGATGCTATTACAAATGGGATTGTTCTCTTAGTTTTCCTTTCTTGTGGTTTGTTATTGGTGTATAAATATGTAAACAATTTCTCAATATTAATTTTGTATCCTGCTGCTTTACCAAATTTATTTATCAGTTTTAATAGTTTTTGGGTGAACTCTTTAGCATTCTTTGTAGGACTTTTGATTGAACAGAAATCTCAGGGCTGAGGAGTCCTTCTGACTATTTTTGGATTAGCAAGTAAAAGCGGTGAACATAAAAATGGGGCCTCCCAGACTTCTCACTGTCATATCCTGAGGATCTCATGGGGGGAGAAGAGCTGCAAGCCACCAGGCATGGAAGCTGGTGTCAGGGAGGAGCAAATTCTCCTCAAACTCTTATCCTCAAGGTGCTTCAAGCTTTTGGAATGGCCAAGCAGAGGGGCTACTCAAAACTTGTGTTGTCCCTTTTCCAGGTTCCCCACCTGATTATGGGGACACTCTTGCGCTTTATCCCTTGATATCCTCCATCTTCTGCACCCTCCACTCCCTCCACTCTTGCTTTTTTCCACTCCCATGCTGTTAATGCAGCTTCCCTGCCCTTCACAATCATTTTTCTAAGATCTGTGTGAAATTACATGCTCTGCTTCAAAACTGAGACCTCTAGTGCAGACCAGCTGGGACTTTGCCTCACATGTTCCCTTCATGCCGATAGGACTGGTCAGCCCCTACTGGGGCTTTCTATATGTTTCTTCTCAGTGTCTTGTCCCTGAAATGTTGGCACTCTTTCAAGGTCCATCCTCTGCTTCTTTCTTTCTTACCCTCCCCTTTCCTGCCATATTGTTTTAGGTAGCCCCTATATGATCATGGCTCCCTTATGATTTAAACCCCAACCCTAAATGTGGTCCTTAGCTCTAGGCTCAGGTATTCAATCACCTATTGGACATCTGCCATTGAATGTCCCACAAGCATAAAAATCTGACCACCCTAGCAGAGTTGCTTCTCTTGCAGTCCTTAAGCCTCAGTGTATATCATCATTTAGACAGCTGATTAGTCCAGAGGAATAGAAGCTATGGCAAAGTTTTTCTTCTGAATCCTCAATATCCATATTAGGAACTTCCTGAGGTCAGTTGGCCCCTCTCTATCTCTATGCCACTGTCTGAGTTCTGGCAGAACTTACCTCTTACTGTAGCAGCTTCCTGCTCTCTTGTTTCCATTTTTCCTGGCCTGGAGGTCATTTTTCAGATCATATCCTAAAATGCATAACTGAGTGCTTTCAATGGCTTCTGATGACATTCAGAATGAAGGCCCCAATCCAGAAAATGGTCAAGGCCTTTATGGTCTCTTTTCTGCTTATAGCAAACTTCACTTCTTTCACTCACATTGTTCCTCTAAAATATTGACCTCTTCTCTGATTCATGTCAGAATTCAGACTTCTACCCTGAAGTGCATGTCACAAAGTTTTCTAATTTTTAAGATCAACATTGCTATATGTTGCATAGTATTCTTGATTAAAAGAATTAGTCCTGTAATCACATTAATGGAAATAAAATTTGGTAATAATGTTTTTAATTGACCCCTGATAGGAGGCAGTGGATAAGAAATAAGCTCTTCAGATTGCAGTGGAACACCTTCCATGTGCTTGGATATGCACAGCCTCCACACATGACTGAGCAATGTGTCAAGGACCTGCCCAAAGTCATTGCTGGGCCTCGAATGGGGTATGGGGTTGAGAACACACTCCTGCTGCAAGCAGTTTATGGCCTGGGTGATGGAATATGGTAAAATGCGGAGAGAACCAGTATATCCCTGACCCAAGGAAGGCCATAACGGAGATATCAACAAGTTGCTGTTGTGTGTGTAAGATGGCCCAAAGCACATGGGGCTCAGGAGAAGTTTTGGTAATAAAGTTATACTATCATTGCACACACAAAAAAGAGTCTTAGGTGAAAGTTAAAGGGGTCCACCAACCACAGGGTTTCAAAGGGACAGAGATTGACCTTCAGTAAGTTGTTATTTAAAGTATTATTATGATTAAGAAATGATCACTTCCCCTTAAATGCATACCTTACATTTTTATCTCTTTTTATTTTTAAAAATCTTATTTAGAGAACTCTCTTTTGCATATGTTCTTTGCTATAGTTTCAGTCCTGCTCCCAAATCCAACTTGGTGAGAAGGTACACACACTGCCAGGTTTCATACGGGATCTAAAATGTGGTTGACTTTTAAAAAAATATTTTTCCTCAACTGAGGACTTTTTTTCATTGTTTTTAGAGAGAGTAAGGGAGATAAAGAAGGAAAGAGAGAGAGAAAGAGAGTGAGAGAGAGAAGGAGACAGAAACATCAATGCAAGAGAAAAATGTCTATTGGTTGCCTTCTTGTAGGCACCTTGGCTGGGAATTGGACCTGCATCCTGGGTGTGTGCCCTGACTGGGAAGTGAACCCACAGTGCTTTGGTCTATGGGGTGATGTTCCAACCAACTGAACCACAGTGGCCAGGGCAAAAATAAAATAAAATGTGGTTTAACAGGGGAAGAATCTGTCTTGTGATGTATGAAGACTAGGTCTATCACCTGTCTGGGTCTGTGAGGTGGCATTTCTCCAGAGTGGGGAAATTGAGTCCCAAAAGTAATCAATTACTCAAAGTAGGAATTACCAGGGAGAGCCATGCTGGAGTGTTATGCTGGGCTGGGATTTTGAAAGGCTCAAAGGGAACCTTACAGAAGCAGTGAGCAATGTCCAGTGCTGCTCTCTCCTTTTGGAACCCTATTAGTTATCTGCTAGCATGTATTGGAAGAGGTGGAGGGGGACTGAGACAATCTTGGGTTCTACTTTGTTCTGGGCACCACCACCCATCCTTGTGGCATCACTTCAGCCTCTCTAAGCTGCTCTCCTATCTCACTCTGGCTGACACCAGGTAGCACAGCAGGGGAGTTCAGCACCTGGCATCAACCATGCCTGGGTTTGCCCCCATCCTCTGCCACTCACTAGCTGATAAGATAACTGAGCTTCTCTGAACCTCAGTTGCTTTATTGACCTTCGTGAGTATCTATCTATCTGTCTGTCTATCTATCTATCTATCTATCTATCTATCTATCTATCTATCATCTATCTATACAGATAGACACATATACACATACACTCACAATATATATAATTGTTTTATAGACCCTCAATGAATTGTAACTATTATTAGCACTCTCCTTTACTGGAACTTCATTTTTAAAGTGGGGAACATACCACATTCAAGATTTCTGGGGTTCAGAGTAGTATAGTTCCACTCCTGGGCCCCAGCAAGCTCCTTCCTCCTCCTCCCAATGCCACAGCATGGCAGATAAGCTTCCAATGACATGGGACACACACCAGCACCTGAATGCAAGAATGAGAGTTCAGATGAAAGGATTCCTGGTCAACGTAGGACAGCAAAAGTGAGCCCATTTAGAATGAGGCATTTTTGTGGTCATTTCCTTAGGGTGTGACCCAGAATTAATACAATATTCTGAACATGTACTTGGCCATAACCACACCCAGTTACTCTACCATATGAGAAAGGATCAAAGTCAGAGGGAAGCTGCACACAGTTTATAAAAACACAGGGCTTATTTAGTTGTAATTTTACTTTGGAGCCTGAGGCAAGAGGTATTGATCATAAAACAACCAAAACTAGTTACAAAGTTGAACTTATTCCCAGTTTGTGTTGTGCAATCCCAAATGCACACTGGCAAACCTCCAAGGAGGATGTAGGAAGGAAAGATAGAGTGCACCAGGCAGCCCATGGGAGAAGGACGTGGTGAGTTTAAGGGTAAAGAGGTTCTGAAGAAAAGAGACCCACTAGCTGTTCATCAAGGCTGGAACTGACTTTACAAATGCTCCAGAGAGAGGGCAGAGGTGGTTCCTTAAGCTGAACTGAGAACAGTTGGGGGGACTCTGCTCCCTTTATTTCCTAGGTGTTGGCTGTGACCATGAATGTGTTTGTAACTTCCCCCTACCACATCTAGTTGAGCAGCAGAAAGGAGGGTGAACACTCAGTGGACTGAGCCACCCTGTTGTCGACAGGACTGCCATTGTGCCACTTATCCCAGCATTTACAGACATCTTCACGGAGGGTAGACAGGAGAAAAAGGCCAGGGCATGAACTCTTCTTTGCATGGATAGAGGAAAAAGAGATTTAAAATTGTGAATTGTTGAAATGACTGTAGTCCTATTCACAAAGCAAACTAACTATGGAAAAATACAGGTGGATTCCTTGGAGGCATGTATATGAAACTGGAATACATTTTACAACACCCCAGTGCACAACAAAATTCAGAATACTTTTCTAAATAAAAACCTGTCTGATATGGATTCCTCATGTAACTGGGGCAGCCAGAACTTCTATCTTCTGTAGTCTCAGCAGGTCCCTGTAGCAGGTCACTGGTAGCACACTCAGGAGAGGCTGCAAGATCCTATTTCCAAGGCCTTGTCAGTGGCAGCAACATCTGGGCTTGTACTTCTCCTCTGCCACTGGCTAGTTGGTAGTGGGGGAGTTCCCTGGTCTTTAGTACACATTGGCCCATATCTCCGTGGTCATCTGTCTGGGCTGGGAGCCCCACCCCTGGAACACACTCTCCCAAGTGGTCCTTGCAGTTGTGCCTGCTTCAGGTTCTTTCTACCTCCACGAGCTCCCCAGAGAAGTTGCCCTAAGTTCTTCCTCCTAAAAGAACACCCAGTTACTGTTCTCTTCACCAATCTTGTTTCTTCTTCCTAAGAACTTGCTTCCCAGCTCTTCCTTTTAGGAGAGATTCCACTTTGCCTCCATTGCCTGGGTCTGTATCTGAGGGTAGTACAGGGCAGAAGACAGCAGGACACCCATCAGCTTGTTTCCTTACCAAATCATTTATTAACTCATCATTTACCAATCAAAATATCAGGAGAAGGCAGGCCCTGAGGAGCTTCAGGTGGAGAAAATAGAAATACTTTTCTTTGGTCTTTCCCTCCTGCCCTCTACCATTCCTTCCATTCTGTTTTACTGCCCAGATGTAACAACTGGCTTTAAGGCAGAAAATGAAAGTAAAACAGAACAACAAAAAACCAGGCTCTTGTATAAAGCCATTTTTATTTAATTTTTTAAAATGTTTATTGTTTTTCTATTACAGTTGTCCCAATATTTCCCCCTTTGCCCTCCTCTGCCCAGCCCACCGCCGGCTCCCACAGCCAACCCCCACTGTTGTCCATGTCCATAGGTCATTCATACATGTTCTTTTACTAGTCCTTTCCCTTTTTTTCTGCCATTTTTCCTCTCCACCCTCACCTCTGGTCACTGTCAGTCTGTTTTATGTTTCCATGCCCCTGTTACTATTTTGTTCATTAGTTTATTGTATTCATTAGATTCCTCTTATAGATGAGATCATATGGTATTTGTCTTTCACCACCTGGCTTATTTCACTTGGCATAATGCTCTTTAGTTCCTTCCATGCATTGCAAATCGTAGGCATTCCTCCACTCTTTCTGCTGTGTAGTATTCATTTTATAAATGTAGTACAGTTTTTTGATTCACTCATTTACTGATGGGCACCTAGGTTGCCTCCAACACTTGGCTATTATAAATTGTGCTACTATGAACATTGGAGGGCATAGGTTCTTTTGAATCAGTATTTCTGGATTTTTAGGGTATAATCCCCGCAGTGGAATCTCTGGGTCAAAAGGCAGTGCCATTTTTTGTTTTCTAAGGAAATTCCATACTGTTTTCCACAGTGGCTGCACAAGTCTGCATTCCCATCAATGGTGTTTTAGGGTTCCCTTTTCTCCACAACCTCTCCAGCACTTGCTGTTTGTTGATTTGTTTATGATGACCATTCTGTCTGGTGTGAAGTGGTATCTCATTGTGGTTTTCTATTTGCATCTCTCTGATGGCTAGTGGTGTTGAGCATCCTTTCTTATGCCTATGGGCCTGGCGTACATCCTCCTTGGAGAAGTGTCTATTCAGGTCCTTTGTTATTTTCTAAATTGGATTATTTGTCTTCCTGGTATTGAGTCATATGAGTTCTTCCTATATTTTAGAGATCAAACCCTTGTCTGATATATCATTGGCAAATATGTTCTCCCATATGATCAGTTCCCTTTTCATTTTGATGATGGTGAAAGCCATTTTAAATTTGAAAAATATTGGAGGAATTGGAGTGTGAGCTTCTCTCTCCTCACCTTGTACAAGAAACAATGTAAGGAAGGACCAGCTGACTATGGAAGGGGTCCTGAATGACTCTCTGAGAGCTTGTACTCACAGCTCAACACCATTCCTAAGAAGGGATCAAATGAATGCCATACCAGTGTGGTTTTGTGAGACTCTTAATATCTGGAGTTGACTTTGGTTTTTATCATTTCAGTTCTCTGAGCACTTTTAAAACCCTCTATGGATCTGTACTTTGTTTAAAAAAAAAAAAGAGGAGGGCACCAAGTTAAGGAAGCAAATAAAATAATAGAACTAGTCCTTTAGTGATTCTTAATTTTATCCATTTGATGAATTTGAAGGTGAATTTGGGAGAACAGATGAGTGTTGGTGAATAGGAAGTGTTAAGTCTGAAAATGTGAAGGGTCTTACATGTTTTCCCACTTGCACGATAAGAAGTTAGGTTGCCATAGTTTAGATAGAAGGATGGATGGATGGATAGATAGATGATAGATAGATGATAGATAGATAGATAAATAGATAGATAGATAATAGGACTATAAGAAGATGTTTCTGGAGGACATGTCTCTACTCTCTCCAGAAGTTTTCATGTTTAATTTCCATAACTTTTTGCCATTCAATCATCCTTCAACCCAAGTTGCCAGTAACTTTTGCTCAAACAGACCTGACCATGCAGGAACATGAAAATATTCATGGAACACTGTCAACAGGAAGTGGGAAATTTGTTCCAAGAGTTAGATTAATCATGGATGACAGAGTGGGATCAAGAACAGGAGGCACAATTAGAAAAAGGTTGACCTGGCTGAAGGTTTGGGTAGGATGGAAGGTAATGTACATTTAAATAATTAAATGCAAACATGAAGGCAACCCAAACAGATTCTGTGGTCTAAGAGAACTTTCTAAATCAGATATATAATGTTTGATGAGTTGAGTTTAAAAATCCTCCTCCAAGGTAACAATAACAAAAATAGAGAGTATTGCATGTGCTCTGGAGAATTACCACAGAAGGATGTATTTTGGTAGTAAGAGGATGGAATAAGCTCATAGCTGACTGTGAAGTTTAAAATGCACATGTAGTTCCACACCAGCGCTTACAAAGCACTTTGTATATGTCAAGAATTGTTCTAAGTACTTAGCATTTACAACTCAATTTAATTCTCTAAGTGATCTTATAAGGGGTATTATAATTATTTCCATTTTGAAGATTAGGAAATGGAAGCAAAGAAAGGTTAAGGAACTTAACACAAATCACACACCTAGGTAAATGACAGACTCACGATTTGGACCCAGGACAATCTCAGTTCTTGCTTATTGTCCCCTATCTCTCCGGTAGCTTTGCATCCTACTTGACTATTTTCAAATATCAGCAGGACCCTTTGGAGGTGGGGTGGGGGAGTGTTTAAGATCATAGATACTATTTTCCTTCCTTTCATATGTATTAATTTCCATACATTTCCGCATAAGCCTCATCAACAAAAGCTTGGTTGTTCTCTGAGATAGGCTAGTCTTAATAGTGTTTCCTTCTGGTCATAAACACTAAAGCTTTCTTCTGTGCTCCATCCTGCTGCTCCTAGGGTAGGTAGAGCTTCAACAGAGAACTTGCTGAGGAGAATGGAAGATTTAGGAACAAGGTCTTTACCGTAGAGTGAACCCCATGGTCATTGCCAGAGGCCTCAGGATTGCAGTTCTTATTCAGCTCTCCAGGTGTGAAAATGAGGAAACCATTAAAAGGTGCCTAGCTACTACCTGGGAGCCCCACATGAAAAACGTGGGCCAGTTCTTAGCCCATCCCCCCATCCTGAGGGCTGTACCCCTCAGGAAGGAGGAACACCTTCAGCTTTGGTGGTTTCTCACTAAACCTTCTGCAGGAAGGCTGGATTGTATGTTTGCTTTGCTCTTCTGAATCTTAAGAACATTTAAGTGATAGAAGTAAGCAAGATATTTAAAGGATGCTCATTTATTTAAGTTGGCTAAATTACCTCCATTAGACTTAATTGCTATAATTGTTGCTTTACTGTCATAATTGTTGTTCCTGTTGTCTTTACAAGGATCACCAAAGGCATTGTGAGCTTTGTGCAATTGTTTACATGGTGTTTGACTCTATTTGTGTTTTGTAATGTTTACTTCCTTTTCTTAGGGATTGCGTAGTCTGCTCAGGACCCTGCCTTATTTCCAACTCTGAGAATAGGACAAAGAAATGTGACCATTCTCGGCCTATGATAGCATGAAGAAATTTACCATATAAAAATAGTAAATCATACAAATGTCCACATATTCCCTGGAAACTTTACTACTACTAAAATCCGCTAACAGGATCTTGAGACTTACTGTGTGTCACACTCTCTGTGTATAGTCTCATTTAGTCTTCTCAACAATTCAGTGAAGTAGAAATTATTATAACGGTTTTGCAGATGAGAAAACAGAGAGGCACAGTGAAAGAAGGAGACCAATTTCACAGAGTTAGGAAGTGGCAGTGATGGGGAATAAACCTAAGAGCAGAGATAGCCTGTTAATTAGGGTGCTAGTCCTCTGTTGTTTGATATTAAATATGTGAAGCAGGAAAGGAAATAATCCATGTCTCAGTGGTCCAAAATATGTCCCACATGGTTCCTGATAGTTTCATCATAAGAAGTCTTTCTTTAAAATATTATATTCAGGCTTTTTTTCTACTTTTTTTTTGCTATCATACTTTTATTTCTTATATTTTATTTATTACATAAAAATCTTAATGAAAATAAATTTTAAAAAGTTATAACTGGGTAGCCCCAACAAGCCAAACCAATTTCATTTAACATAATTTTTTTTTTTTTAACAAGGCTCCTGTTGAAATGCTCATGAATTACCTGTGGTGGTAACATCTAGATATATTTCTTAGAGTCATTCACCCAATTATCTCATTTCCTCTTAGCAGATTTCTAGGCCCCAAAAGAATGGCATCTAAGAAGAGGTGCCTTTGATATAATGACAGGGTCACATGGGCCAGGTATAATTAGATAACTTTTCATAATAGGTGATACTGGGCAGAGTGAATATAATTGGTACAAAAATGGGGAAAGAGCATTTGCTCATGTTCCAAAGGATATTCTTATCCTTTTCTTCTATTGTACAAAACCTTCTATTTCCCTTACTTCATTGATTCATACACAGTCTCTTCTGCTGCCTAAGCTGGATAATTGGGAGTCAACCTTGGCTCCCTCAAGGCAACTGCCCTCCAGTCCAAACTGTGACCAAGTGCTGTTTGTTTAATTGACATACTTCAATCAAAACATCTTCTCTTCCTTTCCATGTTTCTTCCTTTCCTCCAATTTATTCTCCACACACTATTACAATCAGCTTTCTAGAATACAAATTTGCCTAAATTACTCTTTGCTTAAAAATTTTCTGAGACTCCACAAAAGTACTCGATGAAGTCTAAACTTCTTATCATGGCACAGGAGACTCTTCCTGATCTTGCTCCTGCTACCTACTCTGCATCTTCTTACATATTTCTTCCTGCATCCTGTGCTCTAGCCGTACTCTACTACTGGTGGATTCCCAATGGGTCATTCTCTTTATTCCTCTAACTGTCCTATGTTTTTCCTTCTAGCTGGATCCTCTTTCCCATTTCTCATCTAATCTACTTGCCTAACCAACTTATATTTTAAGGACAACCAACCATTACCTCTCTCTTTCTTCTCGACTACTCATTCTAAAAGAGTGGAAAAAGCTACCTCTCATTCACCTCAGTTTTCTCTGTACATATTCATTCATTCATCATCATTATAATCGTTATCAAAACTCTCATCACTGAGCAATTATTTTCCTGTCATTGAATACCTTCTATGTGTCAAAAGCTGTCCCAGGCACTGAGGATCTAGCGATGAAAAAACTGGATATGGTTGCTGCCCTCCTGGAGTCTTCAGGATGAGCGAGACAGCTCTTAGATGAGCCAATGACTATAACATTAAAAATTAAAATATATGATATAAAACAAAACAATAGGGAACTAAAGGAAGATTAAAAGTAGGAGGAGACCTACTTTTAGTGTTAGGGAAAGCATTTACTGAGGAGAAGACATTTAATCTGAGACATGACTGATGAGTTTCTCAAAAGAACATTTTTCTTTCATCGATTTTCCCTATTGCAGTCTGTTTTCTATTTTATTGATCTCCTCTCTGATATTTACTGTTCTCTTTCCTCTGTTTATTTTGACTTTCGTTTTATTCTTTTTCTAGTTGCTTAATTAGAAAGCTGAGATCTTCAATTTGAGAACCTTCTTATTTCTAATATAGACATTTTAGTGCAATAGATATTCTTCTAAATTCTGCTTTCTCTGTATCCCACAATTTCTGATGTATTTTCATTTTCATTCAGTTCTAATTTTCTAAACTGCTTTCTAATTTTCTGTTTTTCTTTGACCCATGGGTGATTTAAACATATGTTGTTCTGTTTCCAAGTATTTGATGACTTTCTATATATCTTTTCTTTATTTGTTTCTAATTTAATTCCACTGTGGCCTGAGATTTTACTTTATTTGAGACTTATTTTATGGCCCATAATATGGGATATTATGGTCAATGATCTGTGTGTACTTGAAAAGTGTGTGTTCTGCTGAAATTGAGTGAAGTGTTCTATGGATATCAATTAGGTAAAGTTGGTTGATAGTGTTACTCGATTCTATGTTCTTCTTCCTCTATTGATTAATGAGAGCAGCACTGAAATCTCTGAATATAGTTGTGGATTTGTCTCTTTCTCCGTGTAGTTCTATCAGTTTTTACTTTGCGTATTTTGACTCTCTCTTATCAGGGACATATATATTTAGGATTAAAATGGAATGATGGTAATATATGAGGGTTAAGCTGTTTCTTCTGTATTTCCTGGCTGATGTGATCATATTCAGGCATTCAATTTTAATCAATACTTCATGTTTCCAATTGACTTCCATGTACATCTAATTGGCTATCATATGGGTGTCTCAAATACATGACATGATCCTAACTCGGCATCTCTCTAACTTTGCCCCGCTTCCTGTTTTCTTTATATTAGCTAGTGATGACTAAATTAGCACTTAACAGAATCCAAATAAAATTGACTTAAGTGAGATAAGGATTTATTTTTAATATAAATGATATTTAGATAACTACATCACAGGGCTAGTATGGAAGCTTAGTGTTCTTGAGGAAGCCAGTATACTTCTATTTTTCTGTTCCATCACTCTTAGAATCTGGATTCCATCACGATATTATCTCATGATGCAAGATGGTTTTTGGAGCTCTGGCTGTCATTTCCAATTTCCAAGTAACATGTAGGGGAAAGAAATTGAGGGGCAAAAATATGCAGACCAGTTGTTCTTTTAAAGGGATCCTCTGGAAGTCCCAACCAGGAATTTCCATTTATATTTGATTGACTATATATTCAAAATAACACTGAGTTGCAAGAGAGGATGGAAAATATAGTCCTTTAGCTGGGGACAATGGTCTCCTGAATGAAATTAGGGTTGGTTCTGTGACTAAGGAAGATGCGGAGAGTGCATAATGTGTGTTGGTAGTACCCCAAGCTGAATAATTTTCTTAGTAAGAAACTTAAGACTCATCATTAGTTTTTCCCTTTTTTCTTTCACATAAAAGCACCCATTCATTCTCACACTCACAAATATAGCATCTCCTCTTTAGTTGTGGGGTCCTAGATCCATCCCCCATAGTCTCTTCTGAATTACTCAACACTTTAATAAGTTTCTTCCTCCCAATTCCGTCTTTATTCCTGCTAGAGATAGTTTGCTAAGAGACATTTGATCACAAGGCTTTCCTTATTTAAAAGCTCCTTTTATAGAAGAAAGTCCTCACTGATTATTGAAGAAAGTCCAAATTCTGTATATTGACTTTACACTACAAGCTCTTCCCTGTTATTCATGGAAATTCTAGGGTTCTCCCCAAGCACACACTCTATGTACAACACTGGGCCCAAGGTCAAGGGAACAAGAACACTGGGTTCTATCCTAGGATTGTGAGGCTCCAAATCTTGAGCTCTTCGCATATGTCTCTACCTTCCCCCCACCCTCCAAAAAAGGGAAGGGGAAGTGGAAGAGGTGGTCAGCATGATTGTTAGTCAAGCAATAACTTAGCTTAGTGAGAGACTCTCTAGGAAGGCTCTTAAGCCTTAGAATTGGGGGAAAGAGCGCTCTCAATTGAGTGATGGGGTAGGTTTCCTGATTTCCAGTTTGAGATAAAAATGTTAGTTTGGAAAGTAATACAGAGATACGGATGAAAACTATCACAGAGGCTATTTAAATGATATTCATTACATTTTTCTAATAAGAAAGAAGTGATACAATTAACAAATGGGCAAAGGATCTGAACAGACATTTCTCCAGGGAGGACATACAGAGGGCCCAGAAACATATGAAAGGATGCTCAGCATCACTAGCCATCAGAGGTGCAAATTAAAACCACAGTGAGATACCACTTCACACCAGACAGAATGGCCATCATAAACAAATCAACAAACAGCAAGTGCTGGTGAGGTTGTGGAGAAAAGGGAATCCTAGTACACCGTTGGTGGGAATGCAGACTGGTGTAACCACTGTGGAAAGCAGTATGGAATTTCCTCAGGAAACTAAAAATGGAGCTGCCTTTAGATCCAGTGATTCCACTGCTGGGATTATACCCTAAGAATCCTGACACCAATTCAAAAGAACCTATGCACCCCAATGTTCATAGCAGCATGATTTATAACAGCAAAGTACTGGAAGTAACCAAAGTGCTCATCAGTAAATGAGTGAAAAAACTGTGGTACATTTCCACAATGGAATACTACACAGCAGAAAGAAAGAAGGAGCTCCTACTCCTTCTTCGTGTCACTCTTCGTGACAGCATGGATGGAACTGGAGAGCATTATGCTAAGTGAAATAAGCCAGGCAGCGAAAGACAAACACTATGATCTCACTTATAAGTGGAACCTAATCAACATAACAAACAAGCATGCAAAGTATAACTGGAGACATTGAAATAAAGAACAAACTGACAGGAGAGGGGGAAGGGGGCTAACGGGGGAAAGTAGGGGAAGGGTCATCAAGGAACATGTATAAAGGACCCATGGACAAAGTCAAAGGGGTGTAGGATTGACGGTGGGAGGTGGGACCGGGTGGGGCGGCGGAGAGTGGTGGGGAGAAAATGGAGACAACTGTACTTGAACAACAATAAAAAAAAAGAGAAAGAAGTGATACACATTCATAGCAGATAATTTGGAAAAATAGAGGAAAACATTAAAAAGCCATAAAAATATAAAAATCACTAGCTTTTCTACCATCCACATCTATATTTATTTCTGTATCAGTTACACAGATGCATAGTTATATAGGTCTGTCTATATATTTTAAAACATACAATTTTAAAAAATGGAAATAAAATATAAAACAGTTGTAAGTTACTATTTTTCATTTATTCACTTTTAAATATTTTTCTACAATTTGATTTTCAATGGCTATGTAAAATTCAATTGCATGATGCAAAAAATTTCTTTGTTGAGCCTTAAATTGTTTCTGATATTTACTATTACAATGAATAATCTTGATATATTTTTCTTTTGCACATATATGGTTATTCCTCATATAAATTTTAGAAGTAGAATTATTAGATTAAGAGATATGAACATTGTTTTATATCATTTTGATATGTTTTGATACATTTTGATAAATTGCCCTCCAGAAAGATTATACCAATTTTCACTTTCACACACAAGGTATGAGACTCCTTCCCACACACTGTGTGTTACCATGTAAACACATTATTGCTTTAACATGACTGTTCTGATGGCTGTTGAGCAGGAATCATTTAATTGATTTCCCATTTATATTCTTCTGGTTTGAACTGCATTTTTTTTTTTTTTGCTCATAATTCTCTTGAGGTGTTTAATAATGACAATTTATTTAGGAATATAAATATTTATTATTATTTGTTATAATAAATAATAATTTAATAATCATAGTAGTAATCATGACAGCAAACATTTAGTAAACCTTTCACTGTACTGTCATGTATTATCTCTTTTAATCCTCACAATCCTATTACATATATTGTTATTATTTTCATTAAAATGATATAAATTTATGAAGAATCAGTGAACCATCCAAACCCTCAGAGTTAGTAATACAGTTTGTTTTATTAAGAGCTTTATTTAGAATTTTAACCACTTGCCTATCTTATTGTTTTAAGTTTTCTCCTGGTTTATTGTTCATCCTTTAATTTATTTAATGCTCTTTTTTATTTAGAAAATTTAAAATTTTCATATAGTCCTTCATATTGATTTTCTCTTTACTAAATATTTTTGTGCATGTACATGGGAACACTGTCCCTACTGAAGATCAGATAAGTATTTAGCTACACTGTGCTCTAGATTTTTTATTGGTAATTTTCAGTATATAACTCTGTAATTAATATTACCATTTGTCATATGTGAAACTGTCCTATATGTATATTCAGGTTTGATCTTACACTATATTCTGCTCATTCTATTTAGTTGATTTGTCATTGATCTTACTCCAATGTTGTCTGGATCACTGAACCTTTGTAACATGTTGGTATCCAACAAGACATGCCTTCTCTTTCTTCTCTGGTCAAAGTGTTCTTGGCTATTTCTCCAGACGGTCTTTAATCAAGGCTCATTCTCTGTGGATTTCTCACAAGGCTCTGGCTAGTTCAACTGTAGTTACCCTACTTATAAAAAAATTGCCTGGCATTTGGTTGTCCATTCAGCCTTTTGAAGTGTTTTTTGAAAAGTGTGTGGCTTTGCATTCCTTGAAGATAGAATTGAGGAACCATTCAGTGAAGGATCTTACCTGACCGTCTTTGGCAGTATGGTGCCTTGGCTTCTCTGAGCGCTGGTAAGCAAGATTGGAGACTTCACAAACTTCCATAGCATATGCAGACTGGTTGTAATTTATTTTATTGAGAGCTGTTCTGAACATTCTGCCTTGGCTCTCCACCCATAGATTAACCCTTGTTAATCTTGCTGAGTTTTCACCTAGGCAAATATTTGCTGGAAGAATTAGCAATCTCCACACCAGCACAGGTGGTATTCAGGTGACTGCAGAAATCCCCAGAGATGCCTAGAGTAATATTAATTAAAACTAAAGGGACCTTGGAGATGACCTATTCCAATCCTGTCATTTTATAAAATGAGGTTCACCTGGCATGCCTCCTCCCCCCCCAATAGCTATGACCCTTCTAACAGCTCCAGGTGGTTAGTGAGGAAGCCAGCGCTGGAACCCAGGGGCCCTGATTGCTAGTCCAGGGTCTTCTCCTTGTGACTAACAAGCCTTTCCCACCTAGGATTGTCAATGACAAGGATTAAATACATTCATCAACATATGGAAAAGAATTCTCCCATGACTTTTCAGTTGTCTCCTTTTACTGAAGCACACACTTGAATCTTATCTTGGTTGAATTTTGGCCATCTTACTATCAACTAAGTTCCTGGTTCAGCCATTTGAGAAACTACATCATTGGGACCAGCTGGAAGAAACATGTGGTTGCTGTGCTGATGATACTGTTATATGGCTAATATATATTTTCCTACTATAACAACAACCTACTGACTCTGGGAGAAAATATCAAGGTCCCAACAATCCAATGGGGTCCAGGACGTCTATATATTCATAAATAAAATATTAAAACCTTGGTTATTTTCTTCTGTAAAAACTAGCTGTTTACACGCACCATTCCTTATAGCACATCTTTTATTTCTTCTAAAAGTGGAACAGTAGATGAGACAATTGGGTTTCATTTACCTCTACGGTTAGAGATAATTAGGAAATAATGTTTGGCAAAGTAGTACACAACTAATTTTTTCAATATAAGTTTTCTTTTTTTAAAGATTTATTTATTTTTAGAGAGAGAGATGGGAAGGGAAGGGGAAAGAGGAGTGAAACATTGATGTGAGAGAGAAACATTGATCAGTTGCCTTTCATATGTGTCCTGACCAGGGATGAAACCCATAGCCCAGACATGTGCACTGACCAGGAATTGAACCTGTGACCCTTTACTCTGAAGGACAATGCCCAACCAACTGAGCCACACTGGTCAGGGATCAACAGTTTTCTGAACATCTACTATGAGCTTGACCCCGTGGTAGGTGTTTGGCAGATGACTTAAGGATCAAAAGAAAGATCACTACCCTCACAGAGCATGAATTTCAGTGAGGTGAATTAAGCAATAAATAACAGACAAATTAAATTAAGAGACTTAATTTGAGAATTAAGGTTATAAGTCTTATAAAGAAAAAGTAGAGTGGGGAAGGGGAATTAGGAAAAACTGACATTTGAGCAAAGACTTAAAGGAGGTAAGGAGGTTAGCTGTATATACTAGGGGGGACCCACCCAAAAAACTGGAATTATCTTCTGGAGGGTTGGACCCTTGTAGTATAGGTTTCTGCAGCTAGGTGAGTATTCCAAGAGTCCATCTGTATTAGTGTACCAGCTGATGTTGTTCTGAGAGGCTGAGTTCAGCTTCAGTGAATATTTTTTGGAGACTCCTTCAATGAATTTGCCCATTTCGTGATGGGTGATTCATGAGTGTACCTGCCCACACTGTGCTGAATATTCAGTAATTTTTGACCAAGAATGGCATGCCCCCTGTACCCCATCTTCCCTATTTAACTGATCTCACCCTGAGCGACATTTTTTGTTTCCCTGGATGAAAAAAGTCCTCAAAGGGAAATGTTTTGTCTATGTGAAAGGGGTGAAAAAAATGGCAGTAGTACTAAAAAGCATAAAAATCAATAAGCTGAAGAACTGTTTTGAGCAGTGGAAAAAATGTCTTAGATGATGTAATCTTAGATTACATGAAATGGAGAGTACTTTGAATGTGACTGAAGTTTAAATATATAAGAGTAAATACACAATTTTTATAAATCAATTTTGGGCTTTTTGGGGTCCCTCCTCATATATGCAGGGGACAACATGCCAGACACAGGGAGTTATTTTTGAATATGTAACCTACACAGCAATTCTTGTGTATACCATACAAGGAGCAAATGCTCTTTGAATGCATTTGAAGAGTATTGAGTACACACAAACAAACACACTCCCCACACACTGTCTTTCTCTAGAAAAAGAAATAGAATTTCATGTAGAGATTAATAATCGTTTTGCAAACAAACTCATAGAAACAGACAATGGGAAGGGAGTAGGGGGAGGTTGAAGAGGGTAAAGTAGGTCAAATATATGGTGACAGAGGCCAACTAGATTTGGGTGGTGAGGACGCAATGCCATATATAGATTACATATCATAGAATTGTACACTTGAAACTCATCTTGCTGGTTCTGCTTAGGTTTGACTAAGTGCCTGGGATGTGGTAAAAGTGGAGGAAGTAAAAATTGAGAACACTAAAAATAAACTAAATCTAGCCATTTGTCTTCTCAATATCCAGCCATTTTTGACAACTTTTACACATTAATTATACATTTTATAAAAATCTGTTTATTTAAATACCCAAACTTCTGAAGACTCTCTGGTAATTGTCAGTATATTGCTGGAGGAGGATTGTTTTCTTCCTGACTTTAAGGTTGACATTTATCAGGTTTGTCATTCCAAGACTACACCTGACACTAACAAATCTGACTTTTTCCCCTGTATCTATTACCAGGCACTGAACTTGAGCACACAAATGGAGATGCTCCTATGTTAAATTGTTTTCTGCTTGGAGCCAAGGTTGAGTTCTAGTTCTCATGTCTTTGAAAGGAACAGAGGGACCTAAAGTATTGTTAGTGGCTGACAAGGTGCCACTTTTTTTGGCTATTTTCCACTGCATTCAGATTCATATCTGAGCTTTAAATGCTTTGCATGTTTTTCCCCACATGCTGGGACAGGCCTGTTTTCAGAGACAAGCTTCAGGAGTGAGGGTAGAGGCTTGTTTTTACACATGATCATCAGCACAGAGCAATCTTTCTTGGAAATAGGAAAGTTCCGCCAGCTGAGGATGTGCTTCCCTTGGTTAGCCTTTCGCCCAGCAGCCTGCTGAAGGGTTTTCACACCATTCCCCAACCCTGGACCTACCCTTTAACTCAAAAAAGACAACCTTCCTCCTCCCCTTTTGATATTTTATCTGAATCCTTGGCAAAAACCTAGCTTATAATTTTTTAATTAAGATGCCTGTATTTGAAAAGGTGGTGACACCAGAGCTCCAGGCTCATCTGGTTTATCACACACTCCAGGACAGGTTTAGGTTTGGATTTCAATCAAGTAATAACATGAAGCCAGGATCTGTGATAATCTAATTCTTCACACGAACGGAGGCTTTTTGAAACAGAGACACTCTAGTGACCAAGACCTCCACTGTCCTTTCACACTATGCTCTTAAGTCAAAGTTTCTCACCAGTAGTTTGAAATTTTAACGTTTCATGAGACTTGTTTCTTACCTTGCAAAAGATTATCTTTCTTTTTGGCAACAATTAACATTTTGGCTCACTTGGGCGAATCACTTAGAGCATGGGTGGATTCCACCTGGCAGAGAATTTGTCAATACTTTTGTAGGGTAAATGGAGGCAGTCTGGCTTCCTCACCCAGGTGTCTGGGTAATGAAAGAAAAGCAGTTTCTCACCACCTTGAATTGTTCTGATAAAGTGTGTTCTCATAGCCTTGAATCTGGCTCTGGTAAATGGTTCCCATAACGTGAAGTGGGCTCGCATGTGCAGGTCATGCTATGTTATCTAACATTTTGGCCTGATGCCAGCTTTGTTTGTGTCAGTACTTAAGGAGGTAGGGACCTCTCACTGTGTGTGCAGACAGATACATGGCTGCAGAATGAGTGGCTCGCCCACCCTTGAGAAAAAGCATGTTAAGCATCCCCACAGCTCTGCTCATTTTCTTTCATCTCCCTGAGTCTTGAGTGGACCTACCAGGCCTTGACAGGCTGCAACACAGTTGGCATAGTTTTCTGGATTCTCACAGTATGGAAGTGGAGGGGTCTCCTGAGGGAAGCCTTGATGGGTGGCCTGATACTGGGATGTGGCACCCGGAGGCGAGCCTCCTGGCTCCTCATCCAGGGAGTGGCCTGATGTCAGTGGTACATCTGAGACTATGGAGAAAGCCCTATGGGAGGTGGGGGAGACCCTGGTGTGGCTCAGCACCCATGTGGCCTGGGGGGCTGTGGACTGGGTGTTTCTTTCTGCTTTGCGAGCTAAGAGGGAGGCTGTGCTTCGTGATGCAGTGAAACTATGCGAGCTCAATGGACAAGAAGCAGTCTTGGAAGCCAGAATTGGTGCTCTGGGGGAAGCTCTGTGAGCAGTACCAACAGGGGCACCAAACCTTGTCTCTTGCTGCAGCCCAGGAGTCGGAGTCTGAGGAAGATGATGTCAATGAGGAACCGAGTTCCCTGAAGACCTGCTCCGCAGTGGTACAGAAGATGAAGTCACAACAACCTATGGAGACTGGGGGCCTGCCAGCAGGTCCCCTGAAGATGGTAGAGCATACCACATACCGGCCCTATGCACGGGCTGAACTGGTTGGCCTCACAAACCAGTTTAGCCAGTGACCCGGGGAACTCTTAGCTGTGTGGCTCTTGTGCCTATGAGACCTAGGAGTGGATAGTATCATGTGTACTGATACTGAGATGGAAAACTTAGCGTCCATCATGACACACTCCTCCCTGCAGAATAGCTAGAGGCACGGTGTGGGGCAGAGCTCACATTCTTTGATGGAGTGGGTAATGGCGCCTATCTGTACTGCCTGGGCAAATGCGGGAGATGTGCCAGTTATGGTGAGCAAGTGGTGGTCCTTTACAGATTTAGTGCGAATCTTGCGGGAGGTGGGCATGCGCCAGGCCATGTTCAATCTCAATACGCAGGGCCCTGATGATGAACGTTTTACAGCTGGAATGCGGGGTCTTGTGCTCCAGCATGTTCCCCCGCCTTTTTTGGCTCTTTGATGGCAATTCTTGCGCCGTACGTCGGTCATCGCATAAATGATGTCACGACAGTAGTGACCAGTCTGGGAGAGGTGGAGACTCGCTGCCCACAAAAAACTGTCCGTCCGGTTTCTCAGAGTTCCATTGTTTTTCCGTCGAACAGTGCCCCTGTGCAGGTGACCAGAAAGCAGATGTGTTCAGATCTTTTCGGGGCTGGAGTCCATTGCCCTAAAATTGACAGGAAGTGAACACGTACCTGTTAGAGCTCTGATGTTTTTCCTGCAGCCCCCCAAAATAAGAAACTGATGGGGAAATCCAGGGGTGTGCCCTGAGAGTCCTGAGAAACCCATGTGGTCCAGCTGGAAGATCATCTGGCTGCTCCAAACTCCTGAGATGCAGGAAGAGATATCCTTTGGACTTTTGGCTAGGGGAGAGGCCAAGGGCCCCATCTGCAGGGGAAGGGTGGGGACCAGAGGCCGCATGTTGAATTGGCTATTCATTAGTCCCCTGCAAATGTTCCATGAGTGTTAGCTTTTGTGGACACAGGAGTAAAATGTACCCTCTTACATGGAAACCCTGAGAAGTTTCCAGGGCCTGAGGTCTCTATTGATGGTTATGGGGGACAAAGTGTGAGGGTAAAGCCCATACACTCTCTCTGGGTATTGGGTGTTTGCCCTCCTCCCGGTGAATACACAGTCTGTGTGTCCCCCATTCCTGAGTATATCCTGGGATACACATACTGCAGGGTTTGTGGCTACATGCGGCTGCAGGAGAGT
Source organism: Mormoops blainvillei (assembly GCA_004026545.1). NCBI lineage: Eukaryota > Metazoa > Chordata > Mammalia > Chiroptera > Mormoopidae > Mormoops > Mormoops blainvillei. The sequence continues at coordinate 40,775 of PVJD01007026.1, read as the reverse complement.
TTCGCCTGTGGGTGCTAGTGGTAAAAGCCATTTTGCGGAGGTATGCTAATCATCCCCCTGTTCACTTGTCACTTCCATGAAGGGTGACTGTGGTGAAACAGTACCGGCTGCCTGGGGGACATAAGGAAATTACTACCACTATAGGACAGTTGGAGAAGGTGGGAATAGTTAGGGCTGCCCACAGTCCTTTTAACTCTCCTGTGTGGCCAGTAAAAAAGCCAGATGGTACATGGAAAATGACAGTTGGTTACCAGGATCTGAATAAGGTGATTCCTCCACTACGTACAGTGGTCTCTTCTGTAATGAACTTGATAGATGGACTAACTAATGAGTTGGGAACTTACCACTTAGTAACTGATCTAGCAAATGCGTTTTTCTCCATTGACCTTGCTCTGGAGAGTCAAGATCAGTTTGCCTTCCCATGGGAGGGCCGGTTGTGGACCTTCACAGTGCTCCCTCAAGGGTACTTGCACAGCCTGCCTATCTCTCTTGGGCTTGTGGCAGAGGATCTGGCTAAGTGGCCATGGCCTCCAGAAGTACTCCTGTTCCATTACATTGATGATATTTTGCTAACCAGTGGTTCTCTTGCAGAAATAGAGAAAGCAGTGCTGCAAGTGCTGTCCCACCTGAAGTCATGTGGCTGGGTAGTCAACGAAACCAAGCTGCAAGGGCCTGGGTTGTCTGGTGGGGTAAGGCAAAAGTCATCCCTGATTCAGTGACAGTTAAAATTCAGGCACTCCTGAACCCTACCACTGTGAAACAGCTCCAGACATTTTTGGGCCTGTTGTGGTACTGGAGAGCATTTATGTCTCATCTTGCACAGGCTGTTCATTCTTTGGATGCTTTTGTGAGAAGGGGAGCAAACTGGGGTTGGATCAAAGGAGCGAAGTGCGTCATTAAGCACGCCCAGGCCCTGCATGCTCTGGATCCTGCTAGACCCTGTGAGCAAGGTGTGCATGTGACACAAGAAGGGTTTGGATCGGGTTTGTGGCAGTGCTCAGAATGGCTATGTCAACGCTTGGGTTTCTGATCCCAACTCTGGGAGGGACCAGAAGTATGGTATCCCCTTGATTGAAAAGCAGCTGGCTGCATCCTATGCTGCCCTGCTGGCCATGGAAGCTATAGCAGGAACTGCTCCCGTGACAATTAGGACCACATATCCCATTGCAGGGTGGGTGCAGGACTGGGTGGCCAAGCCTCATAGCAGGGCAGGTCAGACACCCATGTTGGCCAAGTAGGGGGCTTATCTGCAACAAGGGAGTACTCTGTCCACTAGCCTCTTACAGGCTGTGCTACAGGAAGTGCTAGGTCCTGCTACTTATGTAGATGAAAAATCTACTGCCCCTGTCCCTATAGAAAAAATGGAAGCTAGCCCCTTCCACGAAGGGCAGGCACCTGTTTCCCCAGACACATGATACACTGATGCGTCCAGTAGAGGTCAGCCTGCTGTGTGGACTGCCATAGCCATTCAACCAGAAACAGACACAATTTGGTTTGACACTGGCATGGGACAGAGTAGCCAGTGGGTGGAACTCTGGGCCATGTGGCTTGTGGCTACTGATGAAACACCACCCCGGACTATTTGCACATAGTTGGGTGATGTGCAGGGAGCTAATGTTATGGATTTCTACATGGACTACAAATAAATGAATGGTTATGCATAGGCAATTGTGGGGACGGGGTTTGTGGCAAGACTTATGGGAGTTAGGCCACCAGAAATAAATCACTGTGTATCATGTTACTGGACATGCCCCTCTTGCTTCTCCTGGGATTGATGAGGCTGGCACTCTAGCCACGGTGCAGTGGCTAGAAACAGTACCTGCCAGTCCCTCTGGAAGAGAAGTAGCTTAGTGGCTACACCGTTGTCTTTTATGTGTTAGACAAAAGACTATGCAGTTCACTATCAAAACTTAGGGGTTACCCATCACCTTTGGTACAAGAAGCTTGTGAGACCTGTGTTGTCTGCTCACAAGAGCATCCCTGGAGACCAGTGGGAATTACTGGACAAGTGGTGCAGAGATGGTTACTGCTGACCCGGTGGCAGGCTGATGTCATCAGGCCCCTACCTAGTTTAGAGGGATATAAGTATGCTGTAAGTATACAGGTGAGGACATGGTCACAGGACTTTTAGCTGCTTATCCTGCATGGTACCCAGATCAGAAAGCAGTAATAGCTGCCCTTGAGTGGTTATGTGCTGCATATAGGTGACCCTTAATCATTGACCCTTAATCAGGGGATACATTTTACTGGGACCTTGGTACAAGAATGGGCTTGAGACTTACAGATTGACTGGAAGTTCCATTTGGCCTAACATCCCCAAGCTGCTTGGATGATTGAAGGGTATAATGGTCTATTAAAGCAGGGACTGCAAGATGCAGCTGCCACCTCCATGCTGAGGGGGTGGACAAAACACTCGGGGACTGTCCTCAAGACCCTGAATGAGAGGAGCCAGAGGGAGGGTGGTGCCTGCTCTGGTGGAAGCACTTCTCTGCCAGACTGCAGCTCCTACTCAGTGCAGGTGCAGACAAAGGATGCTCTGCTGAAACCAGGCATGGGGAAACAGGGAAATACTCTCTTGCTCACTCTGGAGAACTTGGAGCGAGGACAGACAGCCACTTGGACCTGGCCTTGGGAAATAAAAGCTCCTCACATGCACTGGGTGGCTCTTGTTGCCTCTTGGAGACAGGAGGTAGAGAGAAACTTGCAAACAGTGCCCAGGGTGATTGGGACATGGCCCCCAATCTTAAAAGTGAAATATCCAGGGCCAGTAGACCATGAAGTGCTTCTTCATACCACCTTTGTAATTTCCCTATGGCCCATTATGAGTTCTCCCGTTATTACAAGTAGATGCTAGCACCCAGTTGAGGCACATAAGGTGTGGTATGCACACCCAGATACCTCCTCTGCCAGCCACTGTTCTGCCAGCTGACCAGAAGCTCATTTATATTTTACCTGAGGATTGTAACTTACCCTTACTGGTGCCTATAACTGCTCTGTCTTTTTGCCCCTAGGGTGCAAAGTAACAATTTAGTGGACTGGGTTCATACCTATGCCTCAGTGGCTAACCAATCAGCATGCTGGGTCTATACAGAGCTCTCACTGAGCACATCAGTCAGCCTCCTATGGCACATTTCTCCTGCTTCCATCATGTATTGGACTTGGCTTCATAACGAGTGGAACAGCAGACATCCCTTGTGAAACACCACCTGGACTGCCATCTATGCTGGGGCAGAGCAGCAGCATGACTGGCCCTGACCTTTAAGTGGCTACTCCATATGGGATGGTCCAGGGTGGCTCACAGCTGAAGCCATGGAGCTGGCTGGACCAGCTTCCCTTGCATTGAGAACCCCAAAGGACGAGTCCAGGTGGGCTGGAGTCCAACAGGTTTGTGTCAGACTCTGACCCTGGAGCATTTCTGGGAGGTGCAGGAGGATGTATGGGCTGCAGTTCCTACCAGAGCCCTCTGGGTGTGTGGCTCTCATGGGTGGCCTTACTTACCTGGTGATTGGATGGGTTGCTGTACTTGGGGATGGTCCTATTTGCCTGCTTGGGTTCAGAAAAGTCTTATAAGCTGGCCAACAAATTGGGAAGAGTTTAAAGCACAACACTGGGTAAAGCGTACTACCTAGTGGTATTACCCATTAGCCATTTTTTTTTCCTCAAGCTGCTTCTATACTCACTGAAACTGAGATAACGGTTTTGGCTTTATATACTGCTCATGTGCTGAATGCAACACATGATTCCTTAAGCCTGTTAAATAAGGAAGTATATCAAATGAGGAAAGTAGCCTTGTAAAATTGTATGGCTTTAGACATGCTCACTGCATCCCAAGGTGGGGTATGTGCCCTAGTAGGAGCAGAATGCTGTGTATATGTTCCTGATGTCCACCATAATGTGAGTCAAGCTTTACGGGCATTAACCTCTGAGACCCGTGCCATTGAATGCCTGACAGGTGATCTTTTGCAGGAATGGTGGGCATCCCTAGCTACTGAATAGTGGAGGGTTCTTGCTGCCTTGGGTGGCAGTGCTTGTGTTTTGCTTGCTTATTGTTGTTGCCGTTGTGGTTTATGGGTGCAGAGCTCTGCCCTTTTTGCCAAGAGACCTTCGCAGAAGATATTCTCGTGTAGATTGTGTGGTGAGGAACCCAGTACAGGTGGATTGTAGGGTAAATGGAAGCAGTCTGACTTCCTCACTCAGGAGTCTGAGTAATGAAAGGGAAGCAGTTTCTCACAACCTTGAATGAGTCTGATAAAGTGTGTTCTCATAGCCGTGAATCTGGGTCTGATAAATGGTCCCCATAACATGAAGTGGGCTCACATGTACAGATCACACAATATTACCTAACATTTTGGCCTATTGCTGGCTTTGTTTGTGTTAGTACTTAAGGAGGCGGGGTCTTCTCACTATGTGCACGGACACAAACAGGCAGCTTGCAGCGTGCGTGGCTCACCCACCCTTGAGTAAAGGCATGTCAAGCATCCCCACAGCTCTGCACATTTTCTCCTATCTCCCTGAGTCTCTAGTGGACCTGCCAGACCTTGACAGGCTACAACACAACATAGTTCAAAGGAAGCTACCAAAACTGTATAACTTGAGGACTGTCCTGAAAGACCAGCTTCACATGCCCTTACAAGATGCCTAACACCTTTGTTCTCGGACTCCCTGGTCTAAGACAGTTACTAGGATTACAGCGTGGGGATCGAAAGCTTATACTTAGTTTTCTCTATATGACAGACTGTCCTATTCCACTACTGGGCCAAGATTTACTTTACAAATTGCTTGCACAAATAACCTTTTTCCTGAAAAACAGCAATTATGTGTAGAGGCCCTGCTGGAACATGGTCTTCAGCTCCAGGTGCTTCTGACTTGCCTGGAAGGTTCCAGAGGTGAATTCTTCCCACCTGAGATCTATGAACAGGTTGATCAAACTCTCTGGGCTGATGGAATCCAAGGTAAAGTGGTTAATATCCAACCCATAAAAATTAACCTAAAAGAAGGGGTGTGGACCCTATGGGAGAAACAGTACCCTGTTAAAGAAGAGGTTGAGAGGAGAGTCAGCCAATATTACAAAAATTCTTAAAATCAGGACTAGTTCGGCCATGTCAGTCTCCCTATAGCACTCCTATTTTGCTGATCAAAAAGCCTCACTCTGATGAATATAGATTTGTACAGGATCTTAGAGCCATAAATGACATTCATTCCTCCTACAATGCCCATGCCTATAGTCTGTTGGCCATGGTGCCTGGAGAGAGAAAAATGGTTTTTAGTCCTAGACATCAAAGATGCCTTTTTCTGCATCCCAGTCGAAGGACAGGCTCAGCTACTATTTGCGTTTGAATGGCAGGAACTGGAAACTAAAGCCATGCTCCAATACTGCTGAACTGCACTTCCACAAGGATTTAAGAACTCTCCAGCTATATTCAGAGAAATCTTAGCAAAAGATTTAAGGGGTGTTAAATTGAAACCAGTAATTCTTTTGCAATATGTAGATGACATACAGGGTCCGGCACAAATAACACCCCATTTTTATTACAAGGTCATAAGCATGTAATTCTGTAACATAACGATATCACACTCAAGCACACCATATGACATGTTAGGAGAAATGTTCCAATTTAAATTATAAATTATTACACCCATATTATTACCCACCAACCACACTCAAGCAGGTATTACCTCTGCCGGACCCTGTATGGAGAGCTAGCAGCACCTATGAGGACTGATGATGATTGCTCAGCACCATCGCTATTCTAAATCATTTGGGGAAAACGATGTATAAGGTATTGCCTCACAAGGCACAGATTAGTAAACAGGAGGTGGCATACCTGGGATTTCAACTGAAACGGTACTAGGAGCTTGATGACAGATAGAAAACAAGCCATTGCTACACTAAAAATCCCAGAGAACCAAAGGCAACTTCCTAGGTTCTCAGAAATTACAGGGTTCTGCTGAATTCGGATTCCAAACTTTGGACTTAGAGCAAAACCACTCTACAGTTCTTTAAAAGACCTGGACTCTGAACCTTGTGAATGGACAGGATATTGTCAGGTAGCTTGACATCATGAAGGAAAAGCTAGTTTTGGCTCCCACACTAGGACTGCCCAATTTACAGAAGTCTTTCAAATTATATATTAATTAAAGGCAGGGGATTGGACTGGGTTTACTAATCCAGACCCTGGGAAACATTCCAGACCCATTGCCTATCTCTCAAATAAGTTGGATCACATGACAAAAGGATGGCCACCATGTCTTCGAGCAGTAGCAGCTGTCTGTGACATCTTACAGGAAGCTGGGAAGTTTATTTTGGGGCAACCTGCTATAGTATTGGTACCACACCAGGTCCTAACTTTATTGGAACAGAAAAGAGGGTGCTGACTGACAACAGAGCTCATGGGAAAATGCTAGGCCATTCTTTTGGACAACCCAAATGTTTTCTTATAGACTACCACAAACTCGAGCCTGGCCACCCTGATCCCGGACATGGAGGGAGACTCAGCCCTCAAGCATGACTACTTGGAAATAATTGACCAAGTTTATTATACCAGGCTGGATCTACTGTACCAGACACTGGCAGCACCAGAGAGAGAGATACATACAGACAGGAGCAGCTCTATGGATAATGGCCAGTAATGAGCACTGCGCATCGTACTCACCCTAGACAAGGTAATATAAGCCCAAGCTCTTGTGCCAGGAGCCTCAGCACAAAAGGCTGAGTTGATAGTCCTTAGTACTCTCCCAGGGAAAGAAGGTTAGCATCTACACAGACTCCAAATATGTCTTCACAGTAGTCCATCCCCATGGAGCAATATGGAAGGAGAGAGAGCACTTAACCTTGGGAAGCAAGGATGTCAAACATGCAGAAGAGATTTTACAATCATTAGAGGCAGTGAATGTACAGAACCAGGTTGCCATAGTGCACTTCCCAGGACACCAAAGGGACAGTTCCCAAATGAGCCAGGGAAACCAAACTGCTGATTAAATGGTGAGAAAGGCAGCTTGAGGGCCACCATGCCTAGGGGTTTTTATCCCCTGCTTGGACTTGACAAAATTTAACCCCTATTACACAGAACAAGATAAGGAATGGGCCCACGAATGAGAATTCTCTAACATTGATCCCAGTTCCATATATAATACCCACAGCCCTGATATGATCTTACTCCTCAAGGCTCTAGTGAATGCCATCCTCAAATACCTACATGAAGGGACCCATTATGGAATGGATACCTTGAGGGACTTCATTAGGCCACATATGAAGGGTCTTCATTTACAAAGGACTATTCAGAGGATCACCCAGGACTGCCAGACATGTACCCAAAACAATGCTAAGAAAGAATGCACCCCAGTGGAAAAGGGAGTGCAATTAAAAGGTTTTGCCCATTTGAGGACTGGCAAGTAGACTTTACAAAAATGCTTAAAACCAGAGGGAATTTCAAAATTTTATTAGGTTTTTTGGACACTCTGTATGGGTGGAGGTGTACCCCACTAGAACTGAGAAGGCAGCTGAGGTAGCAAAGCATTTACTTAAATATTCCTAGGTCTGGACTTCCTAAAAGCATTCAGAGTGACAGTGGATGGTTGTTCACTTCAGAGATCTCCCAGAAGGTTGGGCAGGCACTAAAAATACAATGGAAGTTACATGCACCTTGGAGACCTCAATCTATGGGAAAAGCTGAGAAAATGAATCACATAATAAAGAAGACTCTGGCAAAAATGTTCCAGGAAATGCATTTGAAATGGGGCCAGACATTCCTCATTGCCTTGCTCCAGATTAGGGTAGCTCCCAGAAGTAGGCTTAAGTTAAGCCCTTTTGAAATAATTTGTGGGAGGCCCTTCCAAATCTCAGTTTTGGAAGTGCTCTCTCCAATATTTGAAGCACTAGTAAAAAATTAAGCAATATGTGCAACACTTAGGGCAAACACTAACTGTTTTGAAAAAGTTTTCTCATTGCAGGCCCACCTACCCATTTGATGAGCTCTTATACCCATTCCAGCTGAGGGACTGAGTCTTACTAAAAACCTGGAAGACTTAAGGCTCCAAACAGCAGCTAGCTAAGCAATGGATGGCTCCCTATGATGTCCTAGTGACAAAGCACTCTCCCCTGAAGCTCATGGGAGTCAAGCCTTGGATACACTGCACCAGGATAAGACAGGCATCACCTGAGAAGGACTCAAAGCCTGATGCTGTGGTTGATGCTGAAAGGAAAAGCTGGACTTGCACTCTGGAAGGAGATTTGAAATTTCTCTTTCTGATGAAGACAGCAGACCCCAGTGCAAAATGACAATGTTTCTTTTGCTTTATTTATGTGTATGCAAATCTAGGGACTTTTAGCAGCTTGATACTGAGTTAGAGTATGGTCCTTCCCAGTGTTGAAAAGAACAAGAATTAAACGTGAGTTATGCCTAAAGCTGAATGAGTATAGAACATTTTGAGAGTTTTAGCTTGAAAGGAAAGAAACCTTTGCTCTTGGTTCTATGTTTTCTCTCTGATCTTGTGGGGACTCTGGGACACTTTGTTGTTTGGTTTATACCAGGAATCCTAATGTCTCTACTGTGAGACTAGTTGGTGCACTGGTAGGTGAGAGACTATCTCTACCATTGGGAATTTAGACCGCTGTGACCTAGGAAAGGTCATTTGATGCTGGTGGGTGTACCAGCTGGGGTGAGAGGTCATATCTGTCCCATAGGACCAGATGACCCAATGGGGGATGAGATAATATCTCTACCATTGGGGCCTTGGGCCATTTGGGCTTAAGAGAGGTCATCTGTGGGACTTGTTGGTGTGAGAAAAGATTCTAAGGCAAGTTCTGATCCCCTCCCCCCTTTTTTCTGGAACTTTGTTTTGTTTCTGTTCTCAAAGGAAGCGGAGGGTTTCTAAGAGTTAAAATTTCATATTAAGTTGGAAAGAAAACAATGGAAAACATAAGGCTTGGAAATGCAGTTTTGGTGGATGTTGGAAGGACAAGGATTTTCCTTTTTGCTTTATATTTTTCTCCCTACCTGATACCTCCAGAATTTGACATTCTTAATGAGTGAAAAATGACATAAAGCTTCTTTGCATGAAACCAGTAAGACCCATTTCAAATTGTGGTTTTAATAACCAAGACTTTGACTAGAATGTCATGCCTGAAGGATGCATGCCTGGGGACAAAGATTGACTTTCAAAACTAATGAAAACTCACTGGAGAAATGACCTGATATCTTGTTTGGTCATTTGGTTCATGGCAGTTTTTCTAGGGAAGGAACAAAGTTTGCTTTCCTGAAAGATTTAAAGGCACTACAAGCAAAGCTGGGTGGCATGTGTGTGTGGCTTGGCCTCTGTGCCCTTAAGGGCTGACTAAGGGTCAATCTAAAGGTTCTTTGTGGAAGTTCCAGCAAAGAAGACTTAAAGAGCCTATGGGATCAATTGCTGCTCTTATTATGCTCATGCAAATGATGAGGCAAATTGAAAACTGCAGTGTCTTCAATGACAATGAGGAAATCCTAGGGAGAGAAAATGAGTTTCAAAGAAAATCACAGTGCTCAGTTGTGGCAATCAGAGTGCAGCTAACTGTCTTCAAAGTTTTATTTTCACTTGGAAGCTGAATTGGTGTACCTCAGCACCTGATGACATCACCAGAGATGTTGAATTTACAGGCATGAAGGATTTGTCAAATTGTCACTGCTTGATGTCATTCCAACAAAGGCCTTGCAACTGGATGTCTTCTCAAAAGACATTTTTTCAGACTCAGAGACAGGTTTGTGATTTGTTGTGTGAGTCGACCTGTGTGTTCTTCCTTCTGTTTTCATAGGGTGAGTGCCTATGACCTCATTTACCTGGGTGTTTAGTTACATAGTATAAGCCTCATGTAGGAAGCCCATCTGTGTTGCTGCCTCCTGAAACTCAACAGTTTGGCTGGACTAGATAGTTGAGTTGGTGAAGTATGGGGCAAGCTTGTTGGCTTCACTTTATAACTGCTTTCCTTTTCTGCCTTAATGGTTTAGACAGAAAAGGTCCAAAAGTGTTAAAGGGGGAATTTCAGAATATTCCCCTCAGCCTAATTGGATTTAAGTGTAGTGGGCAATAGGGCTTCAGACAGATGTGACACTTCTTGCACACTTTTTCTTAATTAGGGACACTGTAGAATTAGTCCCTACCTTTATCATTTAGTTGTTATGGTTCCAATTGTGCCTTTTAACCCTCTTGCCAAATTTGTTACTTCCAGAATACAAGGTTACCAACTTGTCCAGCAATGCCATCCTTTGGATATCGCACACACCATTTCCAGGGACAACGAAGTGGCCTGGACTTTGCAAGATCCTTCTTCCTTGCGTAAAGGCTCACCTCCACTCCAGATCCCCTTTTGTTAGGGATCTGTGGATTAGGGGGTAGGTAGGACTATGTCCTTGGCCAACAGGAAATTGCTATGGAAGAATGAGACCTTTACCCATTTGTCTTTGTAAGATTATAAAGTCCAGATGTGTTAAAGGTGAGAACTGTAATGTGGGATCTGGCCAGATTGCTGGGCAGAGGAGAGTGGGGACCCCAGCAACAGCATGAGAGTCTGTACACCTACCCCCTGGAGATGGAGGAGGGGTTGGGAAATGGTTGTGCATGAGCAGTTGCCCTGGCAACCGGGCAGTCCACAGTTATGGAATGAAATACCTTTCTATGTGCTTCTGCTATGCAGATGATTTTAAACCAGAGTATACAGAGTCGAGAATGCAGAAATGCCACTCTCTTTGTTCTCCTTCCTTCCTGACCACTGGGGGCTCAAGACCCTGGAGACTGTGTGGTCCATGAATGTTCCTGGTGTCCTTCCCAGAGTGCTCCATGGGCCTGCCTGGTCAGAAGAACAGCAGGTGCTGGGGGAGTAGGGGACAAGTGGAGGATGGCTGGGCTGGTGGGCTCTGGAAGCTGCGTGGCCAGGTGATAAGCCTCACACCCCTCTCCCACATGGGAAGCCAAGGCAGCACTGGTGACTGGAACTGTGCTACCTGGGCAGGCACACAGATGCCCTGGAGGGCAACAGCCAGGGGAAGAGGGCAGCGCATCATGAGTAGGACACCTGGATGCACAGACTCTGAAAAGTTCTTGAGGCCAGACAGTGACCAGAAACCAGCTAAATACCCTGTATTTCTTAAAGGATGGTACTTTTTGGTTTGAGAAGAGGTCCTTGGTGCAGCCTTGAACTGAACCGGCAGAGGGTGGCACGGTGATTTTCTATGGGTGTCTTAGAGGAAATGGACTTTGAGGCAGAAACCTACCATTATTTCAAACTGTATAGCCTTTGAATAAAAGATTCCTTTCCACTGAAGTCTGCCTCCAGAGTTTTGCCTGCTGGCAATGAGTAGTAAGACCCCACTGGCTGTCTGGTTATATTTCTTGTTGTTGCAGGCAGAAGGGTGAATCTGAATCTGATCCCTGTTACTCCATCACACAGTCAAAAGTGCACATCCTGAATTTAGTTATGTTTTCATTTCCATATGGTTAGTACTGATACATTCTCTTCTCCAGTTTCAGTGTCCACCATCAGTCTGTTCTCTGCATTGTTTCTATTTTGTTGGTTGTTTATTTTGTTATTCAGATTCAACATATAAATGAAATCATATGATGTTTGACTTATTTCACTTAGCATAATACCCTCTAGATCCAGGTAATGTTTCATTCTTTTTTATGGCAGAGTAGTATTCCATTGTGTATTTGAACCACAGCTTTTGTTTAATCCACTTACCTAATGATGAACACTGGGTTGCTCCCATTCTTGGCTATTGTAAATAATGATGCAATGAACATTGGGAGTGCATATGCTTTCTAAAATCAATGTTTCGGGTTTCTTTGGATATATTTCTATAAATGGAATTGCTGGTTCATGAAGAAGTTTTTATGTTTAATTTTTTTGTGCAATCTTAACACTGTTTTTCATAGTGGTTGCACCAATCAGCATTCCCATCAACAGTGTACTAGCCTTCCCTTTTCTCCACAGTCTTGCCAGCACTTCTTTGTTGATTTATTGGTGATAGCCATTCTAACAGGTATGAAGTGGTATCTCGTTGTGGTTTTCATTTGCATTTTATGATGATTAGCGACGTTGAACAACTTTTCACATATCTCTTGGCCACCTATATGTCCAATTTGATTTTTACTTTATTTAAATCTTTGAAACCAGGATTCTCTTTATTCCTCTCATTTCCCTATTGAAATCTTGAATTCTGAAAATGTACTAGATCATCTTTGTCTTCCAATTGCTAAAATGTGCCTGGAAAGAAACTGTTTTCAACATATAGAGAGTCTTTTTCTTTTCTTTCCTTTTCTTCTATATCTAAATTATTTATTCCACAAACTTTTATTGATCACCTTAATTCCTTTTTTAAAAAATCTTTTTTTAAAAAGGATTTAATTCCTTTTTTGTTTTTTAGGAGTTTACACCATATTTGGGAGGATTATCATAATGCTATCATAAGTACCGTGACAGAGCACAGGGTACCATGAAAGATGGAAGTCAAGTCCAATTTTCCTGGAAGAGATCTTACCAGAGATAGGAGGAGAAAGTGTTTAGCAGGCAACCAGTTAGAAATAAATGAAAGAATTTCTGTTGTTTTATTTTTTTCTAGATGGCAACCTATGGAAAAATGATAGAGATTAGAGTGCAACAATTTGAAATAAGGTATGGAGTTTGCTTTGATTAGATTATAGAAAGACAAGACAGAAACAATAAGGGTCAAACAAGAAGACATAAAAAAGTGGCAGGTCATGAAGAATATTGCATGGCATGTGAAGATTTTTAGACCTTTTACAGAAGTATCTGGAGAAAAAGTTAAAACTTTTTGCTAATGAAGTGATAGGACCAGATTAAATTTTATAAAGATCACTCTGGATGCAGTGAAGAATGTATTATGTTAGAGCAAGACTACAGGGAGAATAACGGGGAGGCTTGGTTTATTTCAGATAAGAAAATATGATGAACTAAGAGTGGCACTGGGAATTGAGAGAGAGGCAATGGAATCAGGAAATATATGATGAACTGGTCAAATAGAAGAAACTGGTAGAACTTGGCGACTGATTGGATGTGGAGGGAGAAAGAGATGGAGGGATCAAAGATGACCCTTGGGTCTCTAGCTCTAGCAGCTGTCAGAATACCTGGGCCATTCACTGGAAAATAGGTTACTAGAGAAAGAACATATTTGGACTATAAGATAATGTACTCAATTTTAGATACACTAAATCTGAACTGCTTGTGACATATGACTGTAGCTGTCTGAAGCTAACTGGACATATGTTGTTGCAGCTCACTAGGGATGTTTATGAGTGATATAGGGGTCTTCAGTTTATAACTGATAGATTTTGATGGTGACAGAGACCCTGGGGTGGGGGCAGGTTATTCCTAGTGGACAAATTTGCACTTGTGTCTGGCACTTAAGTACTTTGAATACCTATATTCCATTATTTTCTGTTTCTACAGTTATGAAAACAAGACATCAATCATTGTGTCTCTGTCATTATATCCGACATCTAAAAGAAAATTTGGCAATGAATTAAAGAATTTTTCATTAATAATTATAACTTGCACATGTACAGTTTTCTACTAGCTAAGAAGAAAGCATGAGTTTTTAAAACCATATAGATGTAAACTCTGCCCCTCTAATGGAAATATGGGGGCTGAGTTAAATACTTGGTCCTCAGTGACCTTTTGGAATGTTTTGCTATTAAACCCATGACAATGAACTTCTTTTTTATATAGACTGTTCTGTGATTTCCCAACACAGATATTTTTCTGAGTTTTTTTTACCTATATTCTCATATTGCAGCTAATTTCATATTGCCCTATTGGCCAATCTTAATCTTATACATTGATTATTTTAGTTACCTATTCATGTAAAGTTGGACTTTTTGGAACTTTGTCCTGTTTTTTCAGTGCAGTGGTACAATATGACCTTTGAATTCAGGCAGGTTGGTTTGAGCCCAGCTCTGTTACGAGTAAGCTCTATGATAACAAGAAAACTCTTGAAAATTTCTGAGCCTGGGTTTCTGCATCTAAAAATTGAGGATGAAGTTGTAGTGTTGATGCAAGGATTACATTTTATAATACATGTGAAGTGCTTAACACAGTGACTGAAATATACAGGTGCTTAATAAATTGGTCATTGCCGTTTATCTTGTTACTGGGTACTTGGTGTCTTCTCTAGTGATCAGTCTAATTCAGACCCACCAGCACTTAGTGAGAACCTTGTACTTTGCACAGGCCCCACACTGGAGGCACATTCAAAGATGAACAAGCCATAATTAGCATCCTGAAAGAATTCATCCTAAGGTTTTATCACCATTATTTCTTACTTTACATTTGTTTGTGTACTAACCCTCTTTCTCCATCCGGGGAAATATTTAAAGCTTTTTCCAGTCATCTTGGGACTTTAGGAGACTTTTCGTCTGTGGCGACTGGGCTTTCTCACTCCATGTTGACACTTGGAACTCTTTGTTCAGACCTCTGTCAGAAACACACACACATGCAACACACACACACACAAAGTACACTAACTTAGGAAAATAACGTTTGGCAGAAACTTGGCAATAACAACACTTTGTTGCCAGAATTTCTGTTCACAGTGTGGGTGGCTCAGATGGCACTTAATTAAATGCATTTTCCTGTAAATTCTCAGTAGTGTGCTTATTTTTACTGGTGGCTAATAACCACCCTATCTCTAAGGCAACCAAAATTCACAGCTTGCAGAATAGAGGTCAGCATGCATACATATCATATTGTGTTGTTGGAGCCCAACCCCTTTTCTCATCATTCCTGAGTGACGATGGACTTATCTATTATTTTTTTCCACTTAGTGCTTTGTCATTTCTTCTACCTGAAAGATCAAGACACCTATTTAAAAAGAACAATACCTACTATTTTGAGTGCCAACTATGAGTCATGAACTGTACTCAGAACATCATATTCATTATCTGATTTAATTTTAACAGCTTTTTGAGGTAGGTATTAGTATTCCCATTTAAAAGATGGAGAAAACAAGGCTTAAAGATGAAGAGGTTAAGTGCTTAGTTTAAGGTCATTCAGCTGGAAACTGACAGATGTGGAGAGTCCTCTGAAATATTTGTTTGATGCCAAAGCCCACGATTGTTCCTTCACACTCTGTAGACTTTTAAGGTAAGGTGCTGTCATGTTTTCAGATAGACTCAATGTACCTGTCATGAGGCAATGCATCTCCAGAAAATTACTGATGCATCTATTCAATTCCACAGCTAAAACTTGAGCATTTTCTCTTCAGTACAGGAACATTAGGAACATAATTCAGAAAGGCAAAGGGCAATGTAGTTCCCTGTCTCCCTCAGCTGCTGTATGGTGCCAGGTAAAATATTTAAATTTGTTTTCGTCATGTTTTTAAATGACCAAAGAAGTTTACTTAGGCACAGCTTTTTATATATTTAAAGACAAGGTAAATGTTGGCTGAAAGTTTTGAACTCTAGCAGAGAAAAACATGAGATGTATTAGTTGGTTACTCTTAAACATAATTTCTGGTTTCTCATCTTGTCTATTTCCTTGAAGTTCTGTAGCCTAGTGGGAGAAACCATACACTTTAGTACAAATGGTGTTTTTAACAAATATTTACAACTTTGTCTGCTTTGATGTATTGCTATAGATTTGACTCAATACCTTATTTAAGCCTCATGTAAAAAGATATTTTTCTAGGTCCAGAACTTGGCAACTATTTTCTTTTAGTATTTTAAAGATCATTCCATCATCTTCTAGATTCCATTGCTTTTCTTGAAAAGTCTGTTATAGGTATAATTTTTGCTATCCTGAATGTATATTGCTCCCTCCTTATACCTCCAGCCCTCACCTCTGGCTATTTTTAAGATTTCTCTTTGTTTTTAGTTTTCAGCATGTTGACCTGTGGTGTTTTCAGAGTGATATAACTTTGAAGTATCTAAAAGTATTTTTCCCCTTTTGTATTTACCCTGCTTTAAATTTGTGGAGTTTTTTAAATATGTGGAATAACATTTTAACCATTTTGGAAAAAATTTTTGGCCAGTTCCTCTTCAAACATAGCTTCTGGTCCTTTACAGCTTTCTCTTCTCCTTAAACTCCAATTACTAATATGTTAGATCTTTACACTATGTCATGTATTTCTTATGCCCTTATATTTATTTTCTATTTATTTTTTCTCTTTGCTTCAGTCTTTCAACTGACTGGTTTTCCAATCACTAATTCTATCTACTCATTCTGTTTGGTTTATCATTGTGTACACCTTTAAATTCTTAATTTTGGTAACTGTATTTTAAATTTCTAGCCTTTCGATTTTTAATAGATTGTTAAAAATATAAGTTCCCCATATTTGTTATCTATTTTTGTGACTGCATTAATCATAGTTATTTAAAAATTCTGTCTGTTAAGAACAATACCTAGGGTCTGTTGCTATTGTCAACACTTTTCTCTACTTTCCATTCATTTGGTTCTATTTATCAGTATTTGATAATTTATGATTGAATATTACAGATAAAATTGTATATTCTCTAGTGATGTTATTGTTTCTCACAGAGAATTCAGTTTTCATTCTTACAGACAGTTACGTAAGGGCAGATCACTTTGATCCAATAAGGGGTTGAGAGGCTTCAACTCTTTATGTGGGCTATTCTCTTTCTAGTTTTCTCTTATTATCAGGGCCTACAGCTTCAGGTGTTTCTATTTTGTTTCTGATACCATGAGTTTTCTGAAAGCTCTGCCAAGTTTTGTTGCCTCTTGTCCGATACTCTCCTATTGGCTTCTCAGACTCTCATTGCACACAGTTTGGGAACTGACAAATGCCTCAGGGTGAAGCACAACGCAGGATGTTGTGTTCAGTTATATGCGATTTCTGTGTCTCCAAATTCTTGGATTCTTTAGTACTGCTGCCTTGGTAGTCCTGGATTCCAATTTCATCTCCTTTGTTCTGTGACACCTGATGGAAGTTGCTTTCTGCCTGCACTGGAATGTTGTTTAGGATGTAGCAAATGCTTCAAGGGGAAAGCAACAAAGAATGCCAAGGTCACCTGTGTCATTGTTGTTGTTGTATTCTGAAGTCATCCAAGTCTTGGATGACTTGGGTACTGCCTATTATCTTTCAACAACTGCTTTTGTAATTTCTTCAAGTTTTATAGTTGTTCTCAGCAGAATAGTTAGATTGAACCAGGCTACTACTGCATCAGAGTTAGAAATAAAAGTCCTATATTAATAATTTTGAGTTAGGAGTTCTTTTCTGATTCAAATTTCTTTTTTGGTTTCATTTAATCTACTCAGATAATGAAATACATGTATCTAGGTCATAGCGCTAAAATTGCAATAAGAAAATTGGGTTTCATTCCATAATCAAGTAGAAAATGTTGTGTTATAATGACTTCCTGGTCTGAATTCTCCCATCTGTAAAATGGGCATACCCTTTTCATTTATATAATTGTCAGGGCTATTGAATCTAAAGAAAATAGAGAGAGGTTTTTTCCTGAAAAATAAGGTGTTCTTATTATTCTTCCTCATTCTCTTTAAGTTAGTTCCATGTGGAAGTTGAAAAATGAATTCTTAATAAAAATCTTTCTATAACAACCACCAGCAACAATCATTCTCACACTGTATGATGCCTGCCCACCCATTAAAAAAAAACAAAGAGAGGAATGAGCAGATGTTACCTCAGTGTGAAAATGTAGTCAGAGTGCAACTTGTGTTGAATTTGCATTATCTTCACAGAACTTGGTTTGCACAGAATTTGGAATAGATTTCAAGGTGTTTTCTAACAGGGAAAATGAAATACCTTTGTTCACAGAAGCAACTCTTACCTAGACCATATGTGTCCATCAGATGCCACAGGGAGCAATGAGAGTAGATTATGTGCCTGTTTATTTGAGCACTGCTAAGTACATAAGTAGGTAAGCTGTTAATGTATATATAATCTTGGTTATCTTAGTAAGCCAAAATTGAGTCTAGGTTAACCTAATGTAAAAATAACACTTTCATCTCTTATTAATAGGCTACTTATTATCTAATGTTTGCTGTGGGTTCAGGGCTCAAGAATAAGTCATGCTTTGATGATAAAGTGGTTTGAGTTGTGCTGACTCATTTAGGAGGGGCCTGGACACAGAGTTTTGGTCTGTTTCAGGTCTCAGCTGAGATAGGCTCATCAGATCCTCAGTCCTGCTTATCTCATGCAGGAGGAGGCACAGGAAATCTTGGATTGGATTTGGTAAGACACACCATGTGGTTGCAGCAGGGCAAGGAATAAACCATCTGAATAAAAATATTATTTCTTCATCTAGTTCTGCTAAGATATTTTGTCCCATTATTAATTCAAGTCATGAACTAGAAGGAAATTAAAGAATTCCTGGAGATTGATCCTAGGGTATATGAGGTCTACCTAGAAGGTATCTCACAATGTAATATGAAAAATAGAGCCATTTATTGAAGAAGATACAAGATACAAGGAGCATCATACGTAGGACGATGATGTCTCAGTCTCCTTCAAAGTGGGCACCTTGGAACCTCACACAGATCTAATCACCATCAGCTGCTCAGTCATATTTTCCTGAATCACATCAATGGTCTGAAATATTTCCCCTTTTAAAGATGATCTTAATTTTGGGAAAAGCCAGAAGTCACAAGGCACCAACTCTGAGCCGTAAGGGGGCTGAGTCACCTGGGTGATTTCATCTTTGACAAAAATCTCAGCACAAGATGTGATCCATGCACAGGTGCATTGTTGTAATGAAGCTGCAAATCACCAGTTGCCCATAGCTGAGGCCTACTGAATCATCCAAATAGTTTCTGTGGAGGAATGTTTAAGCTTAATGCAAAATGTGATGCAGATTTGTTGCTCTACTCGCTCAGTCATTTTTAATGCAATGGCCGTATAGTATACGTGCTTACTCAATGGCATCTACCACCACTACTGACTAGTACAGTGCAGTTGTCATTGTTCATGCATGCACATTTCAGTCCACTCTCCCTGGCTTCCAGGTTACATTGATGTCATGCAAACCACTCTCATTATATTAACAATGGCTGGACTTTTTCTGGACACACCTTGTATACCTACCATAATCCTCCAAGTTTAGTAGTCTTCCATTTATTTTAAAATATTCCCAGGTGTAGGGGCTCTGTGTCCTCACTTTGACAGTGTCTCATGGACCTTTTTCTGTATTTCAAGAGACAGAGTACCTAAGTTACTGTCATTTTATTTTAAAATATAATAGGTAACAAATATTACAAAGTAGCCTCCATAAGGCCCAGCCTGGCCTCAGGGTAAAAAGAGATGCTATATAGGACATGAGACCTCTATGGATCAAGTTACTAAGTAATTTGTGGACGTGAAGCAAGAATCTTATACCTTTAAATTACACATTAATGAAATTCAACCCAAGATGTGCACATTTATTACCAATTCACTGACAATCAACAAACATAAATAACAACGAAAAAGAAGGATCAAAATGCCTTCATCCAGGTGCAAAGATTTGATTACTCACCTGTATTGAGTTTATCATGATTCTCACTGTTAGGGCAATTAAGTGAGCCTTGAGTAAATATTGTCAACTTAAGTTAAATAGATTTTCATATCACTAATGAGTCACTTTTTGGGGCCAATTTTCCACCTTTGATACTGTATTCACAGTTTTATCTTAATTTCACAGATCTCATTAACTAAAAACTTGTATGTTTGTTAGTAAAACATACGTGTCTAGTGAATTATTGGTGGCATTATTTGAGATTGAGAATCTAACATGTTTGGAAGTAAGGTGGCCCTCAAGTTTCTGGTTCATATGATTTCAGGAAAATGTAAACAGATTCATACTCTTTTATGGACCAAAAGTGGAACAAAATTAGGAAAGAAAATCTTCTATGAGAAATATATCCAGCTTAAAGAAGCTGCTTGTGATTGACTTAGTATGCAGAAATGCTGTCACTACATGGGACCAGGGAAGATCAGAGGTGGAAGCAAATCAGGGAAAGTAGATTCTGAACTTCTGATGGAAGTGGAGCTAGAGGCTATTTCCCCTGACCTCACTGACTGAATTTGCTCAGCAAGATCACTCTTCTAACCCTGCAACTGGGCCCAAGCAAGCTAAGAGAAGGCATATGTCCTACCCATTTTTTCATCCTCCATGCTTAGCACAGTACCTGACACACAGGAGGCACCTGACAGGTGCTGAACTGAATGAAGAGGCTTTAGAACAGGTCCCAGCAGAAGCAGGGGTAACCCCATTCAAAGAACAATGAAAACATATCCTGCGTCCGACCGCTCCTCTACCCAGGTGCAAAGCCTTTCTTTTATTACCCAAGTCTGATGATCTAGTAAAGCAATAAAATGGCTGGGTGTTTTTTTTCTACACTACATTATTGATATCAGTTGCAGCCTTTGATCTCAATAAGATATGAGGAGAGAAGAGTGATGAGGTGTACATGGGGCTGGGGCAGCAGGGGAGATGGCTGGTAACAGGTTGAGGGGAGGGAAACATGAAGAGCAGGAGGTTAAGGCTGAAGATACCATTTGATGTATGTTCCAGTTTGTAACCTGCAGCTGTTGGCCAGCAACACAACGTGGGAGGAGGTATTTGAATGTTAGTCTCACCACAAGAGTCCATGTTTTATTATTATCTATATTCTCTGCTGGGGAAAATTGAGCTTCTTTTAGGCTCTTTGGAAAGTAATTCTTATCCTCCTTCTGTTTTAGGCACTTTAGGATATTTCTTTGTGCTTTTCCAGATTGGTTTCAGATGGTCTTGAATGATGGCTGGTCTTTGGTGGGTTTTCCTGACAGTGAGCTCCAAGATGTGACTGTTGTGGATGGCATTTGTTTTGTTTGATTTGTGAAGACTTGGACCTTGTTCTTTACTGTCACCGCCTCAAACTCTTTTAAAAAAAGGCTATATGGAAATAATGCCAGCTAATTAGCTATTTAATTAAGTTACAAGGGTGACTCTCTCTTATTGCCTCAAACCTGTCACCTGAAACACAAACATGCCACACTTGAGCATTAATTGTCAAGGAAGATGAGAAGTATATCAAATCATTTGCTGGGTAAAGGCCTCCCTGTTGAGCTAAGCAAAGGAGCCCTCAGGCTGGTGCAAGGCAGGGTTGCAGCTGCACATCTACTGCTCCCCAACATGCTGTCCAGCTGACAACAGGTGAGTGACAGGTCTAATGTGTAGCAAGCTCACGAATGAGAGCACTATGATCTTGGCTCAGTTGCATTGTCTCTCTGCTGTGTTCATGGACAGTACCTGCTACAATCAGACTGCACACAGCTTCTTTCTTGAATCAGAACTTTCAAGAGAAAGGTGAGATGGGATTTAAATGCGTTCTTTGTTTTTCACATTTTTATACTTGTTTGTGGTTTATAAAGGGCCCTTCTTTCATTCAGCCAATAACGTGTTTTCTTTTTCTTTTTTTTTTTTTAGCACTGTGTATGTACCAGATAGCATATATACAAAGACCTGAATCCTGCCAAGAAAGGGCTTGCAGTCCAGAATTGGAAAGAAACAGGAGATAATTACAAAACAGCATTTAAAAAGTGCCTTGACAGTCAATGCTGTAAGTTTGGCACTTTACTGGGTGGGAGGTAGAAGCAAGGGCTTTATACCACAGACTTAAATGAAGGAAAAGAAGTGTGTGGGTACTGAAAAATATTGCAATATATATATCTTGGCTTCAAATCTGACTGTGGCTCATATGAAAATTATCAGGCTAATATTAGTGTTAGCCACATTCATTTGCATTCAGGCAGAGGGCAGTCTACCTCCCTTCAGCTTCTTAATGTGGCTAACAATGCTCTTTGTATAGTCTTTACAATGAATCTGTTCCCCTTATCATTTTTCTGGATGATGAGATTATCCAATGTTGATGTTTACTAGTTTCAACATTAGCAATTATCTGGTTTGGCACATCATCTGTTTAACTCACTGTATTTGTGCAATATAAACTAATTGACTTCAAGCTTTATAGTTCACATGTGTAGTAATTTAGACAGAAGTTGAACTGATTCACCTCGAACTACTACCCAAAGAAAGAATTTGACAAATAGATCAATAGTTAAAGAAAATTACAAGGATTTACTTATCACTTTTAAAGAAAACCAATTGTTTTAAAACCTCTTTAAGCTTGACAAGTATCCATTTTCTTTGAAAAGGATAAGAATTTTATTTCATATATTTTCCTAAAGAGCTATACATAAATATCAAAGTCTAGTTCTGTTACTTGGATTTTTAAAAGAGTACTCAAATTGAACTTTAAAAACAATCTTTAAGATTTTTTCCCAAATCACAGTGTAAATTAGGGTCATTTTAACCATTTAATTGAGTTATTACTATTAACAGAATGGTTCAAATAAGGGTCAAGTTGGTTGATGTAAGGGAATTGTTCTTAAACTTTCTAAGAACAGGAGCCTTATGGACAAACAGACTTACATCATAGTCATAGTGGAAGGAGGTTAGTTGCCACCTGGACAAGTGATTCTGAAACTTTACCCAATGTCCATACATGGAGCAGTGGGGGCTGGAAGGGAGCCCACACCAAGTACTGCTCTCATCAGACCCCCAACTCTGATTCTGTGAAGCTACTTTGCAGTGCTGTTCTTATTACCACTCAGTAGCCACAGTGGTTCTCTGGAGTGAGTGGCAGCTCTCCATTCCCACTGCTGGGCCTCCACATGTTATTCTTATTTTGATCACTTACAGTCATCAATCTTCTAAGGTGGGGGTTTCGTTGCTGAAGCCAAATGCTTGCAAATGAGTTGGGTGGACTCCACATCCCATTGGTGACTATGACCTGAGTGAACCATACCTTCCACCATGTTGACTGGGCTACTAATCCCAGGCCCTTGCTCCTGACACTCTCCCTTCTACTGGTCTTTCTTTGGGTGTCCTGGTGCTGTTCACATTTTCCTGGCCCTTCTTCATGACCCTTCTACAGCATCACACAATGGCTGAGTGTGAGCTCTGGGGTTGGTTTGCCTAGAAGGAAACTCACCATCACTTTCCAGCTGTGTAACTTGGGGCTGAGTTCCTCATCTCTCTGTGTAATTGTTCTTTCATCTATAAAATGGGATAATAATAGTACTCACCATCTGGGGTCATTGGCAGGTTAAATGGGTTAATACACTTGAATCACTTACAGCAGTGTCTGGCCATGGGAAACAGTCACTAAATATTCATTATGCTCTTTATGTCCAAATTGTATGAATGGGTTTATGTAAGTGTAAGGGGAGAGATTGCCAGTGAGTGGATTTATTATTTAACCTTTTGCCTCAGTTTCCTCATATATAAAGGAGGAATAAAAATCCTGCCTTCCTTGCATGATTTTTCACATTAAGCCCTTAGAATAGTACCTGGCACATAGGGTTCAATAAATGTTTACTGTTATTGTTGTGATTATGGTTTATTAATTATTCACACAAGTTTATAATTCTGGTCTCTTGTGTTCATGAGGGTTTCTTGATCATATGTAATTCATGGATGAAAACAGATTTATAGAATGCAGTATGTAAGACCCAAATACAAAAGGATGTTTTGTTGAAGGAGTGAAACTTAATTCTAGGATAGAACTGAAACTCTAGGCTCTTGTCCAAACAGTGTAAACAAAAAAAAATTTATCCTGATAGGTTGCTATCTTAGTTTCCTGTAGCTGCTATGACAATTTACCACAAATTTAGTGGCTTAACACAACACAAATTTATTCTCTGATATGTCTAGAGGTCAGAAGTCCAAAGCCAGTTCCCCTGGACTAAAGTCAAGGTGTCAGCAGGGCTAGTTCCTTCTGGAGCCTCTACAGGAAAATCCTATCCACACTCCTTAATCATATCTGCAAAGTCCCTTTTGTCAGGTAAGGTAACTTTCACAAACTGTAGGAATTAGAAAGTAAATATATTTGGGGGGGGCATTACTCAGCTGACCATAGTCTCATGCTGAGACTATACCTTGAAAATGTCTCTTCCAGATTAGTTTCTTCACCTTCCTTTAAAATGCGAGACACCATTTCCTAAAATGAATTCATCTAAGACATAGCGCTGCAAAAAACTGTAACTCTCCAGGCTATACTGTTGATGGGCAGAGGAGAGGAGCATTTGGGGAGGCCTTTGGATCACACAGATTGAGAATAGACATATTTTATGGCAAGTATAAAATGAGAATGTTCAACTCATTGGGTTGGTATACAGTAGCTAATAGAACAGACTAGGATGGTGTGGCTGGGTGTTTATTTGGCTATTTTTCTGTGCATTTACAGAATGCACCATGGCTCTACCACTTTGGTGGTTTCATATCCAGACATGACACAGTAGGGAGGAGTGGTGGGCCTAGCCCAGTGGTCTCAGACAACTTTAGAAACCTCCAGGCATCTAAAACCACAGGGTCAAGTTCTGGAAGGGCTGACTTGGCCTCTTAATGACCTCATCCTGTCTGCTCTACTGATTCACTGGGCTTTTCCTGACTTTTATAATGAAGACTCAGAGGCTTTGGGCATAACCAGGCAATACCTGGTCTAGAGGAACGATCATTTGTGATCTGATGGTCAGAGAGCCTGTGTGATGAATTGGCTCAAGAAGGCTGAGAGGCTTTAAAAAAATGATTGGCTGACAATATAATCACATGTGATGTCAACAATAAAGAAGAGAAAGTATCTAGAAAAACAAATGCTGACTCTGGGAGCAGCTGGATGACTCAGATTTTAAGGGAAAATGAAAAGAGGGCCTGATAGCCAATGATCCCTGCAGTCAGGAGGAGTGGGTATCTAGAAGTAGTGTGGGAGAGCAAAAGCACATACAAAGCTGTGCCTTCTGGAAATTCTAAGGATGCAACGAGAGGTCTTCAAGAAGCCATGTTTGGAGTAAACTCCACCTGGAATGTGTGGATTCTGAGCTTGAGGCTGGTGGTCTGATGCTGAGATGAAAGTGTGAACACAAAATTATTTAATCCTAAATTTACATCTGCCTTTTCCTTGGAGGAGAGTGACATTAAAACTCAAAGGAATGGAATGAATAGATGATCATTAAGAGGGCTTTAAAACTCCAAATAAATAAGCAAAAGGTTGCTTAATTACATTAAATGAGTTTTAGTTCTGTCATCGTATTCAATGGTATCTTCTGATATCCTGGGGTGGAGATATAAAGACATGTAGGCTGAATTATAGGGCATTGCGATGGATTTATAGCGGATGGAATAACCATGGGTATGTAAATTTGAAGTGACATGCTGTGGTGTTGGAGAGACAACGAAGGCCTTGCAGGGTCTCCCACAGGCCCTTTTTCCATGTGCAGGAGCCAGGCCCTCAAGTACACCTGGACAGCCTGAGAGGGATCTCTCCATTCCTCTCACTTTGGTTACTTTGTCATGGGGCTGCAAGAAAACATGACTAATGACTCTATCTGTTTCTCAGACAGTTGGTGTCCAATCTGCCTTATTCCAGCTTACTTTTTATTCCCAGTCCTGAAAGGGACTGTTATGAAAACTCCCACATCTTTGGTGATTTCCTGATATAATTTGGGCTGATTTTCAGCCTTTTCCCACTTCTGCCTGAAAATTTAGCTTTCTGAGTCTGTTCGCTATTCATAATCATTTCACATGTGCTTTCCAACTTCCAGCATGTGGTGGATGTTTTCTCCTGCTCTCCCCATGGGTTTATGTATTTAAATAATCCTTGACTAGTTTTAGTAAGATTTTCACAGTAAATGAAGTTTCATTGATTTGATCGACTTTCTTAGTCTGGAAGCCAGTGCTTTATATTCCCAATAGTCACAGTATGATATGGCTCACCAAGTATGTCAGAGTGAAAGAGCTTGGGCACTTCCTTTTTCAGGATGGACACTTGATAATGCCAGTGATGGTACTGGGAATTTTCTGGAGAAAGTTAAAGTCTGCAAAGTGTATCACTAACTTGGAGTTTCTGTAGATGCTTTTTGCCCATTTATCAGCTCGGCATCTCAGGTGGTAAAGATCCCAATGACAAAGAACTTTTCAAAATAGCCCCAGAGCTTCGGGGCCCATAATATAGAGAGGGTCCATGATTCTGATGTTCAGCCATGTCTCGCAGATTTAAGCTTTCCCTTTCAGGCAGTTTATTATGTTATCTCTAAATTTCTCCCCTATCTTTTTTTCTGTTTTATCCCCCAGCCTTTCCTATCAGTAGACACTATAAATACCACTTAGAGTTATTAAGTAATAGAGACTGCAAACATCTAAGCAATATAAAGATTGTCTTTGCATTCATAATATTTGCACATAGTATTTGTGGAATTTCAGGTGAGGAAACTAATTAATCTGTTAAGTGTAAACATTTAAGTCACACAATGTGTGGTTTAATTGACTCCACTAATGCTTGAGATGAAAACCTTAGCTTCTATCTGTTATGTGCTTAGAATGAAAGGTGTGTGTAATTTAAAAGGAAACTGATCCAGCAGTCACTAAAGTACATCCTGAAGTGTAATTATGGAAGATGAGGCAGCTGTCAGTCAAGAAAATAATAGAAAGAGAACAGAAGAGTTTGTAAAATCACATTACAGCCCATTGGAATGGTCTTGTTTGCTCTGAGCTGGTTTCGCGGAAGGTGTGTGCCTTTGCTGGCTCTATGTCCGTCAGTTGCCCACTAGCCCCTGGAGTGAGAGAGGGATGTCAGTCTTGGATCTGATGACTTTCTTCTGTTAGGGTGTGAAACTCTATTAAGGTGTGAAAGTCATGTGCTAGTGGTCCTATTGCTTCATTGGAGCCATTTCAGATTTTCAGGTGTGCCTCCTGCCTCTTCTTTCTGTGGAGACAGACTGTGAAATCTCTGAATGAGGCCCATATGCCTCATTCGGCAATAATAAATTGGGTGGAACTTAATAGGTATCAGTTGAATGTCCAATGACTACTGACCATAGATTTTCTTTTTTTTTTTCTGGTTTAATGATTTTATTAATAATCAACTGGATTATTTCCATTTCTGTATTCACTGCCCTAGTTCCAGTAAGCATTAATTTGTATCTAATCAAGTGTCATTAATGCTGTGGGTACTTATAATTCATTTTGATAAATGAACAACATCTGGATTACTTAAGCAGCCTTTTGTCTCACATATTCAGTTTCTTCCAGTTACCATCTATTTTATACCTGTCAGGAATAAAAAAACCTTTTCTTGAATTTCAACTAATATTTAATTCTCTGTTTATGAAACTACAGTTCATTTATTTAACAAAATTAAAATTCTTGTGCCTGGGCTTAATTTTTTTCCACCAATTTCCCTAGGTATTTATTTCTTCCTATCTATTTAATCTCTTATTACTTCACTGCAGCTATGTTTCTCAAAAAGCGCATTTTAATTTTTTGATGTCTACCAAAAATTTTAATTTTTTGGTATTATAATCTCAAAAGTATAAGTTAAAAAATTTCTCAAATAAATAAACTAGCCTGTTGGCAAGCAAAGGATACAAGGTCTCTGTGATTTCAGAAAATGCCAATTTCTTGGGTCTAAATCAGAGGTGACTTGGGCAAGAGTGGAAGAAGTGATGAGAGTGAAGCAGAAATGATGACCTATTGGGCCTTTCTCTTTGACAGTTGCTTCTTCTCCCTATTTTTGATTCCATATCAACTGAGAGGTTTTGATGTTCAAAGTAATAGAACATTTTTTTCCGAGCAGGTGAACAGTGCAGTTACTAACCAAGTATAAATTTTCTATGTGTGCATTTTAACCCTTTAGAGGGAGTTTTCAGAGGTTCTAGTACTATAGATGCAAGTCACCCACAATTGAATTATACAGAGACTCTTTCCAGGTGCCATATTGGTGGTCAACCTAAATTTGTAATTTGTGTCAGAAGAATACACTGCAAATTGAACATTATAAGCCAGACCTTTGAAAGGTCACATATTTGTAAAGCAAGTGTTTTAAAAAATAGTACAAATTAATTAGTCACAGCAAGAGGCCTTGTCCCTCTATACTCAGTCTCTATGATTTTCCTGCTCCCAATCATTGCTATTTCTAATTATAGGAAATCCAGTTTACCCCCTCTCCTTGGCTTCCTCTTTGGCCTCTTTTCCTGTGTTGATTCATTCATTCTTCAAGGGATGAAGAACTCAGAGCTTGGGTTTAGCTCTTGGCTCTGCCATTATTTTATTTTATTTTATTTTAAAATTTAATTTAATTTAATTTTTATTTAATTTTATTGTATTTTAATTTTATTTATCTTGTTTTTTATTTTATTATTATTTTAATTGTTGTTCCAGTACAGTTTTGTCCATTCCCCCCCGCCACTTCCCCGACCCGTTCCATCACTTCCTCCACCCTCTATCCCACCCCCTCCCACCCCTGGCGACTTTGTCCATGAGTACCCCATATATATTCCTTTACCACCCTTCCCCTGTTTCCTCCTGTATTCTGCTACCCCCTCTCCTCTGTTCACTGTCAGTTTGTTCTTCATCTCAATGTCTCTGGTTACATTTTGCTTACTTCTTTGTTCTGTTGATTAGTCTCCACTTATAGGTGAAATCATATGGTATTTGTCTTTCACCAACTGGCTTATTTCACTTAGGAAAATGCTCTCCAGATCCACCCATGCTGTCACGAATGGTATGAGCTCTTTCTTTCTGCTGTGTAATATTCCATTATGTAAATGTACATAGCTTTTTTATTCACTCATTTATAGATGGGCACCTATGTTTCTTCTGACACTTGGCTATTGTAAATTGTGCTGCTATGTGCATTAGGGTGCATACATTCTTTTGAATTGGTGTTTCCAGATCCTTAGGGTATAATCCTGGCAGTGGAATTGCTGGGTCAAAAGGCAGCTCCATTTTTAGTTTTCTGAGGAAATTCCATACTGTTTTCCACAGTGGCTGCACCAGTCTGCATTCCTACCAACAGTGTACTAGAGTTCCCTTTTCTCCACAATCTCTCCAGCACTTGTTTGTTGATTTGTTTATGATGGTCATTCTGTCTGGTGTGAAGTGGTATCTCATTGTGGTTTTAATTGGCATCTCTCTGATGGCAAGTGATGCTGAGCGCCCTTTCATATGTCTCTGGGCCCTGTGTATGTCCTCCTTGGAGAAGCGGCTGTTCAGGTCCTTTGTCCATTTCTTAATTGGGTTGCTTTTCTTCCTGGAGTGGAGTTGTGTGAGTTCTTTATGTTTTGGAGATCAAACCCTTCTCTGAAGTATCAATGGTGAATACATTTTTAATATGGTTGATTCCCTTTTCATTTTGCTGATGTTTTCTTTAGCCATGCAGAAGTTTTTATTTTGATGAAGTCACATTTGTTTATGCTTTCTTTATGTCCTTGCTCTAGGGGACATATCAGTGAAAATACTGCTGTGTGGAATATATGAGATATTACTGCCTATGTTCTCCTCTAGGACTTTTATGGTTTCACAACTTAGATTTAAGTCTTTTATCCACTTTGAGTTTATTTTCGTGTATGGCGTAAGTTGGTCATCTAGTTTCTTTTTTTTGCATGTATCTGTCCAGGTCTCCCAACACCATTTGTTGAAGGGGCTATTTTTACTCCATTTTATGCTTCTACCTCCTTTGTTGAATATTAATTGACCATAGGGACACAGGTTCATTTCTGAGTTCTCTATTGTGTTCCATTGATCTATGTGTGTGTCCTTATGCCAGTGTCAGACTGTTTTGATTACAGTATCCTTATAGTATAGTTTGATATCGGGTATTGTGATCCCCTGACTTTGTTCTTTTTTCCTTAAAATTGCTGCAGCTATTCGGAGTCATTTATGGTTCCATATAAATTTTTGAAATGTTTGTTTTATATCTGTGAAATATGTCATTGGTATTTTAACAGGGATTGTGTTGATTCTGTAGATTGCTTTGTATAGTATGGACATTTTGATTATGTTAATTCTTCTATTCCATGAACATGGTACATGCTTCCATTTATTTGTATCTTTAATTTCTTTCTTCAATGTTATATAGTTTTCTGAGTACAGGTTTTTTGCCTCCTTGGTAAGGTTTATTCCTAGGTAATTTATTTTTTTGTGTGTGTGATAGTGAATGGGATTTTTTTCCTATATGGGATTTCTGATTCTGATATTTCATTGTTGGTGTGCAAGAATGTCTTCAGTTTCTGAATATTGACTTTGTGTCCCACTGTTTTGCCAAATTCACATATTAGATTGAATAGTTTTTTGGTGGAGTCTATGGGGATTTCTATGTATACTATCATATCATCTGCAAATAGTGATAGTTTTACTTTCTCCTTTCCAATTTGGATACTTATTATTTCTTTTTCTTGTGTGATCACTGTGTCTTGCCATTGTTTTAACTATATGATGTTAGTGTAACCAAACTCAAGGGGTTCACCACTTGAGGTGCTCTGTTTAAAAACAAGACATTGTTGTTGCAAGGTAGTTTTATTTACTTGCAGCAAGTAAAGGAGACAGGAGATCCATATCCAAAGCTCTGCTTCCCCAAGAGATTTTAACCACTGTTTATATTCATCATTTTGTCATTTACATGTTAATTTCTTTTTTTTCAGATGGTGTCTTTCTTCTGATAGTATTCCTATCAGGTCACCCCATTTACAGCTGCAACTACAAAATACTATGCAATATTTTATTGATTATGCTATTAGAGTTGCCTCAATTTTTTCCCCATAGCCCCCTCTACCCAGCACCCTTCTCTCCCTCAGGTAATCTCCAAATCACTGTTCATGTCCACGGGTCATGCGTATAAGTTCTATGGCTACTCCGTTTCCAATACTATACTTTATATCCCTCTGGCTATTCTGTAACTACTTATTCATACTTAATTTCCTCACCCCTTCATCCATTCCCCCACCCTCCCACTCCCTGGCAACCATCAAAATGCTCTCCATATCCATGATTCTGTTTCTGTTCTTGTTTGCTTGGTTTGTTTTTTAGATTCAGTTGTTAATACATAAGTATTTATTGCCATTTTATTGTTCATAGTCTTGATCTTCTTCTTTTCTTAAATAAGTCCCTTGAACATTTCATATAATAATGGTTGGTGATGATGAACTCCTTTAGTTTTTTCTTGTCTGGGAAGCTGTTTATCTGCCCTTTGATTCTAAATGATAGCTTTGCTGGATAGAGTAATCTTGGTTATAGGTCACCACTTTTCATGACTGAATATTCCTTGCCAACCCCTTGTAGTCTGCAAAATTTCTTTTGAGAAATCAACCAACAATCTATGGGAAATCCCCTGTAGATAACGGACTGCTTTTCTCTTGCTGCTTTAAAGATTCTCTTTATCTTTAACCTTTGGCATTTTAATTATGATGTGTCTTGGTGTGGGCCTCTTTGCATCCATCACAATTGGGATTTTCTGTGCTTCCTGGACTTGCACATGTACTTCCTTTACAAAATTAGGGAAGTTTTCTTTTATTTTTTTTCAAATAGTTTTCCTATTTTTTGCTCTTTTTCCTCTGAGGCACTCCCATGATATGAATGTTGGAATGCTTGAAGTTTTCTCAGAGGCTCCCTTGACTATCCTCATTTTTTAAACTTTTTTTTTTCTTGTTGCTGTGATTGGTTGTCCTTTGTTTTCTTATGTCCCAAATCATTGATTTGATTCTTGGTTTCATCCACTCTACAGTTGTTTCCCTGTAAATTGTACTTTATATCAATTGGTGTATCCTTTGTTTCTGACCATATTGTTTTTATGCTTTTGAGGTCCTCACTAAGTTCCTTGAGCACCCTTATAACCAGTGTTTTGAACTCAGCATTTGAATGTTTGCTTATCTCTATTTTATTTAGTTCTTTTTCTGGAGTTTTGATGTTTTTTCATTTGGGCCATGTTTCCTTTTCTCCTCACTTGACAGTCTCTCTGTATTTGTTTCTATGTATTAGGTAGAGCTACTATGACTCCCTGTCTTGGTAGCATGGCCTAATGTAGTAGGTGTCCTGTATGGTACAGTGGCACAGCCTCCCTTATCACCCAAGCTGTGTCCTCGAAGTGTGCCCTTCATGTGGACTGAGTGCCCCTTCCTCTTGTAGTTGAGTCTTAGTTACTGTTGGCAGATTAATGGGAGGGATTTACCCAGGTCAGTCAATTGCAAGGACTGCTATGACCCCTGACCACCAACCTCTGCCCTCCATGGAGGATCAACTGTGCAGGGCAGGGTGGTGGTGCTCTAACACAGCCTGTAGCTGTCCACTGCATGTGTAGGCTCTGGGGTTTCCCAGGTGGTGCAAGCCAAGGTCAGCACCAACCTATGTTCTGCCAGGGTCCACTCTGGCTGAGATATAAAGCTATCTGTGAGGGCTGCTACTTGTGCTGGGCTTGGAGATTCCTAGGTAAAGCCAAGCTGTGAATCTAGGCTGGATAGTGCTAGTGCCAGGCCTGGGGCTACTTAGCAAGAGACATGGGTTTTGGTGGCTGATGCCAGTCATTGCTTATTTGATAGGATTTAGGTAGTTGGGAAGCATGAGCCAACACCAACCACTCACGTGGAAAAGTCATGGTTAACAGTTTGGATGGGACTCTAAGTTGGGTGGTACAGAGTCTCAGGGGATCTCCAATGAGGGGCAAACAGTGTTAACCAGGTTTATGGAGTCTCAGATATGGCACCCACCTGTTGACTCTGTGGCTCTGCAGGAGGGGACCTTAGAAAAAGGGCAATGGACTCTGTTCGCCTTTCTGTCTGAGAGAGAGCTGTCCCCCAGATCCCCCCTTGATACCAGACATTTCAGTTCCTCCCAGTATGCCACTGGTGTTTTCAAGCTGCTACCTTGGTGCTGGATCTGAGAAAGTGAGTCTGAGTAAGTCCATGTGTGAGTTCTTTAAGAGGACTGCTTGGGACTCCCGAAGTTTCCTCCACAAACTCAATCCTTGCTGGTTTTGGTCCTTGAAGTTTTAGGGACTTATCTCTTTGTCAGTGGAACCCTGGGCTGGGGGTCCTGGTGTGGGACTGGGACTCCTCACTCCTGAGATATCCCTCCCAAATTTTAATCTACCACATGTAGATATGGGATCAGCCCATTCAGTCTTTCTGCCCCTGCTACCAGTCTGGATAGATGTGGTTTCTTTAACTCCATAGCTGTCAGACTTCTATTCAACTCAATTTCTGATGGTTCTGACTGATGGTTGTTCTATACTTCATTGTAATTTTGATGTGGTTGTGTGAGGAGGCGAACTGTGTTTACCTATGCTGCCATCTTGACTGGAAGTTTATGCTACTTTTTAACACATAGCAAGAAATAACATTCAGTAGAACTGCCCAGACCTTGAGACCCTTGTCCTATTTAACATTAGAACAGTCTCTTAAATTTTCTGATCTCAGTTTCATCACTTGTGAGTGAGAAGTTCATACTAGATGACACCCAGGACTTTCCAGTTCTGGTATTCTGTGATTCTATTATCATTTTTCTCCTTTGATCATTCTCACTCACCTTTCCTTTCTGTTCAGCTTGCTCATTTTATGAATGAAATCATCCTCCCTCACCTTTTCCTTGTGTCATTATTTTATGTATCCATCCTGCTTCTTTCTCTATGCAATTGTTTATCTCCCCTCCTCATTCCTATAGGTCATGTTATCTACTTGTGGGATTTTCTGTTGTGTTGTCTTTGTTCCTTCCCTCCCCATTGAGGAACCAGCTCCAACAAAGATTAAGAATCTTTTTCTTAATCCCAAAATGCACATTTACAATATATGCACAGTTATAGTTGAAGAGGTTGCACTGTTTAGTCTGATACTTTCTAAGCATGTTCTTCCCCCTTCATTTTGGAAAATAAGCTTGAATTTTATTAAGTGTTGTGCATATTAAGAGCATACAATGTGTTTATCTGTGGGCAAAACCTTAATGAAACCTCTGAGAAAGTTGGGGGAGGATTTGTCTTTTTGCCTCAAGCACTATTGAAATATTTAGTACTGATGAACTCTCAACAAATGTGATATTCCTCTATCTGTTTTTGCCAAAAATTTGATTTTGTAAATTTTGGCTTTATATAGCAAAATATATTGCACTTACCTTACACTTCGGCACCTCCAAATAGGAGAAGCCCAGTAAAGTAAATAGTGTAGAAGGCCTAACTTTGATTTAATAACAGGTTTTCTTTAATTTTCTGGTGAGTTTCAAAGACTCAGTTCTCTTCAAGTTGTTCTTAGCCAACCAAGGAAAATAATCACAGTTGAATGCATAGATCTCCCAACTTTAAAATCATTCATTTCAATTTCTTCTGCCCCAAATGCTAAGCATTTCCAGCTAGCAGACAAAGTGAATGATGCCATTTTCATTTTTTGTTTGTTCTTTATTCCTTGCTAATAATCAAGGACCTCTGGTAGCAGGGGTTCTCAAGGGGAAGAAAATGGTAATACTGGTATTTGGAGAATAATAAGGATTTATCATCATCATTACTTGGAAAGACAGCAACATTATAACTATACATTTTTCAAATTAACTTCATCACCAAGGTAAACTATACTTATTTCCACTTTCTTGCTAACTAAACTTCAATAATTTTTGGGGGGTTGGGGAGGGAATAAACCCAGATGCTTACTTTTTAAGCCTCCCTTACAACTAGGGATCACACATTTGTTCCAGTGACAGATGCTGCAGTTCAAGCCAATTAGACATAAGCACAAATCCACTGTGGAGGTTTGGGAATGCTTCTTTCTTCCTGATAAAGAAGGAAGATTATGGCTAGTATGTTCTTTTCTTCTTCTTCTTCCTTTCTTAAATGGGAATGTAACATTTGGAGCCACAGCAAACAACTATTTTGCAACCTTGAGGGAAAGGGTAAAAGAAGTACTGAGGTGTAAGCCATGGCACTACTGGCTGCTGACCTTACTGAGCAACGGCTTACACTGAAACCTTTTATTATGTCAAATGAACTCTTATAAAGCCACTATAGTTGGGTTCTCTGTTAATTGAAGCTCAGTGCTTTTCCTAACTGATAATCTCTCACGTATTTTATTACACAAGACTAGATGTCCACCCTCTGCTTTTCCTCCTATTACAGACAAACATGTACTTCTATTTGCCTGTTATAAACACCATTTCTGGAAGTCTGTACTTCTGTTAAGAACCTACCCAAATACACATGGGTTAAAACATGCAAAACATGGAGGATTTGGTGGAGTCACCCTCCTCAGACTCTGCAGAGGAACTAGTGCTGCTGCCAAGAGTGGGCTGGTGGCAATTGTCTGAAGTGGGCTGGTGTTTAGGAAAAGATTCAGCTCAGGGACAATCACAGATAAACTCTATGAGGAAGCAACTCAGTGCTTTTCTGCTCACCCATACCCTTCTCCTTACTACTCATTGCCTGCTATTTTGGAGATTGTCATTAGGGTTGCCCATTTAATCATCATAGTTTGACATGGTTAGACTTGAAAATCATAACTTTTTCCTTGTCCCAGACATGAACAAATCAACCTTGATCCTTTATCTGCCACTCCCTCACTAATAAATTAGCAGAGTTTACATGAGTCACAGTCTGATAGTTTATACTAGGCATCATTAAACACTATTATGCAGTTCCATTTCTTGGGGTCAACACACATTTTTCCAGGTGGAAATTTCCTCCTGTTAGTTAGTGTCTCAAGGCAGAAAAAATTGAAATTCACTTCTGTATGACATTAAAAAGTGTGAGAAGTTGGTTAACTATGCTTTCATAAGTGCCTAAAATAGCTAACCAGGAGAGGGTACTCATTAAGTGCCAGGAAAAGTGCTAAGCATTCTCGATGCATTATCCCATCTAATTATTATAATAGTCCTAAGAAATAGGTACTATTATTTTCCCCACTGACAGATGAGGAAAAAAAAGAGACTATGAAGTGTTGGATAGATCCAAGATTGTCTGAGTTCTGGGTCTGTGCCATAAACAGAGTCTATGTTGCAAAATGTCTAAGAAAGAGGTAGAGCATAGTCCAGATTCTCACATTTCTTAGATTTTGAGGGGTTTCTGGTACCTAAAAGTACTGGTGCAGAGCGGAAATACATTGTCTGATGATTACTGTACTTGGTTTTTTAAATCAGTGAATCATTGAATTTTTAACATGGTTCTTCATGACCTACGGAATTAATTTGTTCTAGTTTTCCCCATTTGAGTCGTAAATGTGATAAGCAATCGATCCAAATTTAATTAGCAATCATGATTTAGGCCTCCTCTCTTACAGTTTAGCACAGGTTGTAGTGGGTGAGGGGGCAAGTTTTCCCTCTTTTGTCTGTTTCCTTACCATAACCACATGTGGAATGGTTCTGAAAGTGTGGTTTGCAGCCCTCTGGGGGCCTGAGACACTGAGTCTTTATCACTGTCACACTGATGGCATCAAAGCAGTGGTGGGCAAAACACTGGCTTCTGGTCATTGTAATTCTCCACATAGTCCTGTGAAAGCAAATGAGCAAAACCAAAAACTAGCCTCATTTAAGAATATCCTTGATAAAGTATCAATAATAAAAAGTGTTGCTTGCATTTCATCTTGGCCCTAGAGAACAGATCCTGTTCCCATAATGGGTGATAGAATGGGTCATCCACATCAAACATTTCTACAGCGTAACTAGTGCATGCTCATCTCCAGGAAAGCTACACGGAGACTGAGGTATGAACTAGACCAGTGATTTTTCATGCTACTGCATTTTTACATGCAAGAACAAGTGACAGAAAAATTAAGGTTATTTGGACTTGAGTGTGTGACATGTTTTCTTCAAAATGAAGGAAACAAGTGCATTTCTTTACAGAAGAGAACTGATTGTATTGTTTTGAGTTTTGAAGTGAAAACTAGACTTTTACAAAACTTTTATCTATCACTATAATCTTTACAGCTTTTCAATGCTTAAACATTTTTCTAATAAGGTCAGAGTTAACATTAATGTTAGCAAACATAAAAGGAGGTTTGGCTGCCTGCTGCCACAAAAGGCAAACTTGAGAGGCAGAGGCTAGTGAGAAAGGAAAGAAGTTTTTATTTGAATGCAGAATTATGTGGGAGAATGGGGGACTCCCCACTTTAAACCTCATGTCCTCCACGAAACTCATCAAGACCAAAACAAAAGCTAGTGCCCAGAGTCCTTTTCCATTTTAAAGTACCATCCCTTGGAGTTCACAGGTGGCTGCTAAGCAGTCACCCAGGTAGCTTAGCTTGTTTTCAGCTGCTGTCCAGCTTCAGGCTCCCTCCTGGAGGTTGTGTGAGGAGCCAGTGTGGCCGTGGCCATGTGGCTGCTAATGCTACAAGGTCATGTGCTCCCAAACAAGGGAGTGTGCAAATGCACCAGCAAATGCTCTACCAGGTGAGAGAGAGAGAGAGAGAGAGAGAGAGAGAGAGAGACTCCCTCCTGCAGGCCATGGGCCACATGACTGCTAAGGCCAGTGTACTATTTGAGTGCATTGTCTGAGTAACATGCAAAAGTATGTTTCTTTGTTGCCCTGGGACTATATATTTTTTGGGTGTGGGAAAGGCCAGGTGCTTTCTCAGAATGACCAATCAACTTCTCTAACTTTCCTGTACTTTGGGTGGGACCACCTCCCAACCAGTTCCTGCCTTCTCCAGTCTAGACTGACAGACCTCTTTGATCTGGCACTTCCCCTTGCCAACATTTTAACTTATGTTGTACATATGCCTGCCTTCCCCTAGTCCCACCACCAATTTAGTACTGGAAGGGTAGAGGTTTTTTTTTTCTCTATCCAATTATCTTGCTAGCATTGCACATGCTCAGTGTAACAACCTCCCCATGCCACTATCAGGGCTGAGGACAGGGAGATTCCCCTGGCACTCTCTCAGCTCCATGCCTCTCAAGCTGTATTCCCCACACTAGGGGTCCATCAGTAGAAAGTGACCAAGCCAAAGGGTAATTGGAAACTCTGCACAGCCTAACAGGTAGTGCCCAGAGCATGGCCTCAGCAGGAGGGGCAGAGCATCTGTAACCAGAAGCAGGACCTTTGCACCTGAGATGGAGCATCCACAAGTCAGGATCTCAATTACTTGGTAATGCAGCCCCCCAGTCCAGTGGAAGTACAACCTGGCACTGCAAAACTCAATGTCTCCACCATGGTCCAAGGTGGTTTGTGAAGGCATTCTATGTGGCAGGCCATGCCCTTAGTACTCAAACCTCCAACCTCCATCCCCGAACACCCAACCTCCATCCACAAGGAGCATAGCTTAGTGCACAAGCAGCTCCCAGGTCCAGGGCCCATGGCCTCGCTCCATCTCCCCAGTGGCCCCTCCTGTTTCCTGCCCTCAGTCCATGCTCAGCAGTCTGGAAAGGCTGTCTATTGGTATCAGTAATTTTTAACATTATATAATGAAAATTTTCAACATTGGAAGATCTATCAGTATAGATCCATGAACCCCTAATTTTCAAATGAACAATGTATGATGTTTCAAAATCAGGCATGAGAGAGCAATGGCTTTTAAGGTAACAGCATGAAAAGTTCTTTGATGTGGCTTCAGATTCCACATTAAAACTCATCTTTAAGAAACTACTACTTCTCAAGTTCTGATGTATTATCAAAATATATACACAATCATCTGAGAAGACATTTAAAAACTTCCTTTCATTCTCAATTATTTACATATGTGCGAGCATGGATTTTCCAAACTTGAGCCAAAACAGCATATTGCAGACAACTGAACGCAAAGCTGACATGAGAGTCCAGACATGAAAGAAATTTACAACAATGCAAAACAATGTCACTGTTGGGGAAAGCAGAGGCCATTGTCCCTTTTGTGAGCCCTCTCCCTGTAGAACCATGGAGCTGGCAGGCTGGTGCCATATTTGAGACTCCATCAACCTGGCTAACACTGTTTACCCCCACCTTGGAGATCCCCAGAGACTCTGCCCCACCCAACTTACAGGCCCACCCAAGCTGGTTTTCTATATGAATAACTGGTTTGGCTCATGCTTCACATCTTCCTAAATCCTATCACATAAGCAATAGTTGGCCTCAGTTAGCTCCAGGCCAGGCATTAGCAGCAGCCAGATTAATGTACCAGCTTGGTTTCACCTGGGAATCTCCAAGCTCAGCACAAGTAGCAGCCTTTTCAGATTGCTTTATAGCTCAGGAAGGGTGGCCCCAGGGAAAATACAGGTGGGGACTGACCTTGACCTGCACTACCTGGGAAACCCCAGGGCCAGTGCACCTAGTGCACAGCTACAGACCAGTTTGGAGTACCACTACCCTTCCCCTGCACAACTGATCCTCCATGTATGGCAGAGGTTGGTGGTAAGTGGTCACAGCAATCCTTGCATCTGACTGGCCTGGGTAAATTTCTCCCATTGATCTGCCAACAGTAACCAAGGTTCGACTACAAGAGGAAGGTGTACTTAGCCCACCTGAAGGGTGTACCTTGAATACCCAGGTTAGGTGATAAGGGAGGCTGTGCTGCTGGACCCTATAGGACACCTACTATACTAGGGAATACCACCAAGACATGGAGTCAGAGTAGCTCTACCTAATACATAGAAATAAACACAGGGAGGTTGCCAAAACAAGGAGACAAAGAAACATGGCCCAAATGGAAGAATGGATCAAAAGTTCAGAAAAAGAGGTAACCAAAATGGAGATAAGCAATCTATAAGATGCAGAATTCATAACACTGGTTATAAGGATGCTCAAGTGAGGACCTCAACAGCATATAAAAGATCCAGTCAGAAACGAAGGATTCACTAATTGAAGTAAAGAACAATTTACAGGGAAACAATAGTAGAATGGATGAATCTGATAATTAAATCAATGATTTAGAACAAAAGGAAGCAAAAATCAACCAATCAGAATGGCAAGAAAAAAAAAGGATCCAAAAAATGAGGGTAGTATAAGCAGTCTCTGGGACAACTTCAAGAGATGCAACATTTGCATCATAGGGATGGCAGAAGGAGAAAAAGAGCAAGAAACTGGAAATCTATTTGAAAAAATAATGAAAGAAAACTTCCCTAATTTGGCAAAAGAAATAGATATGCAAGTCCAGGAAGCACAGAGTCCTGATGAAGCTGGACCTAAAGATGCCCACACCAAGACACAGCACAATTAAAATGTCAAAGATTAAAGATAAAGAGAGACTCTTTTGAGCAGCAAGAGAAAAGCAGAGAGTTACCTACAAAGGAGTTCCCAAAAGAGTGTCAGGTGATTTCTCAAAAGAAACTTTGCAAGTGAGAAAGGACTGGCAAGAAATATTCAAAGTGATGAAAAGCAAGGACCTACAACCAAGATTACTCTATCTAGCAAAGCTATCATTTAGAATGAAAGGGCAGATAAAGTGCCCTTTACTTTTTTTACTTTTTTTACTTTTACTTTTCCAGACAAAGTAAAGCTGAAGGAATTCATCATCACCAAGTCCTTATTATATGAAATGTTAAAGGGACTTATTTAAGAAAAAGATCAAGACTATGAACATTAAAATGATAACAAACGCACAACTGTCAACAACTGAATCTAAAAAAAACCAAATGAACAAAAACAAACTAAGCAAACAACTAGAACAGGGGCAAAATCATACATATGGAGATCATTTGGAGGGTTATCAGTTGGGAGGGGGAAGAGGGAGAAAGGAGTAAATAGTGTAGGGATCCAGAAGCATAATTGGCAGGAGCAAAATAGACAGGGGGATGTTAAGTATAGTATAGGAGAGGGAGAAGCCAAGAAGTTACACGCATGACATATGGACAAGAATTAAGGGGGTGTGATTGCTGGAGGGAAGGGAATACCAGGTGGAGGGGGACAAAGGGAAAACATTTGGGGCAACTGTAACTGCATAATCAATAAAATATACTTTGAAAAATGCCACTTTTCTCATTATTGTATGTTTTGAAAACAGTTTTTCTTAATGAATTTTTAATTTTATTTTTTAAATATAATTTTTAATTGTCTTTCAAGTACAGTTGTCTCCATTTCCCTGCCACCACTT
>PVJD01007025.1:0-89816 GCA_004026545.1 Mormoops blainvillei | reverse complement strand
GAACCCCCAGCCCGAGTCTGTGCTCCGTGTCTTAACGCAAGTCGACTTTCTCCTGTTCTTTTTCCGTGGTTGGTTTCTATAGTCGATCAACAAGGACATGGATCAGAAACACACTGATGCCATTTGCTGCCACAGGGACCTTCAGGGTCATCTCCTTCCCGTACCTCCCTGGCTGTCACTCACAGTCACTAGCTTGCACCCAGTGCCATAGCGGCCCCCGCCCCACTGTTGCCACCAGGACTTCGGTGCTGGACTGCTGAACAGCAGTCAGCACCATTGTAGTCTTTAGCAAAACTTGAGAAATTATAAATATTTTTGAAAAGAAAACTTTTTAAAAATTTCTATTT
Source organism: Mormoops blainvillei (assembly GCA_004026545.1). Lineage (NCBI taxonomy): Eukaryota > Metazoa > Chordata > Mammalia > Chiroptera > Mormoopidae > Mormoops > Mormoops blainvillei. Next base: position 89,469 of record PVJD01007025.1, on the reverse strand, counting down.
AATTTAAACCTACCTTACCTTCAAGGCAAAACCTACTTTAGGCAAGAGAACAATGAGATTTAAAAACAAATTTGAATATTATCAATTCGTATTTGGTTTCAGCAGTATGGAAAATAGATGCTTTTTAGATTAGTTTTCAGCAACGGTGGCCAAAAGATATCTTCAATAGTTGCTTATTTTGAAAGACAGATTGAGCCAAAAAAAAAAAAATCTATGATCAACTTCATATTCCTGAACCCCCTAAAATTAGTCTCAACTTTGTTTTTCCTTTGTATATGAAAACACTGGATATCCATATTTAGGTTAAAAATAAGTGGAATTTTACTTTATGTTTATATCATGTTTCTTGTATGAGTATGAAACAAGGTAGATATTCATTTTTATAAGTAATGAGATTATTCTGGAAAAGAAAACAAAAGATCAAATTTCACCAGCGTTTTTAAACTTTTTTTTTTTTTTTTAACAGAGCCTTTCTTCAAATTTGATTTTTCTTGTTGAAGCACCGGATATGAAACATAGATTACTTTATTTACTTGAGAAATGATTTGGGAGGGGTACATGAGGCCCTTGCATGAGGATTTAAAACAAGTTGTTTACTTTTGATGGAGTCCAAACTTTCATTCCTGCTGAGAATCCTGAGGTCTGGGGAGCCTGAGACCCATTCGGGGTGACAGTGAGTTGGTGGTAGAAGTAGGCTTGAAATCTCCTCTCAGTTGCTACTTACTGACCGTTTCCTCTTGGGCAGACAGAAAGGATGATGAACAAAAATGGTAATTGCACACATAAGTTTGGAGTCTCAGCTACTTTTCAGAGTGGAAAAATCTTCTCAAGGTTTTTATGCCATTTAATTCAACTTTTAGTAACTGTACATATGATCAAAATATAGGGCACAGAACAGTGAATGTCAGATTTCACTTTCCCTTGTGTGTTAGTGCTAGGACACCGCAGAACTGCTCATATTTTTAAAGCGGCCAAATTCATTTGTTAAAGGGCCTGATTTAATATTTTTACCATGTTGAATTTGGTGTTAGGTCATTGTCCTAAAATTAATAAATGTGTTTAACATCCTACGTGTTTGCTTATATTACGTTTGACCAGTTAAAATGGATGAATTGGCAAGGATATTGAAGATCCTGTATTTCTTTGATGGGTTTTGTCAGTTGTGTTTTTGCCACATTTTGATTGTTATGTGAAATGGAAAGACAGAGTGGCTGTGTTAGTTGTAATTAGACTCATTTTACTAATATGAAATTTATCCCCTTAAAGCATTTGGAACCATTATCTTGGAGTATAGAACAAAACAAAACATTATTCTAGCATGCAGAATCCACTTAAAGGGCACAATTGTTGCCACAGTTTGTTTTTCTTTACAAACTAAGATAGGGCTTTGAAATCAAAGGACATTGGCCATGGGAAGGAGCTATTGGCATGGAATGAACAGGAATTTTGCACATGCCTGTTTTGAGACTGACTGCTTCTGTTTGGGGTTGACTGGTATCAGTGGTAACAAACTTACAATGAAATAATGCCTTTTTACCAACACCGTCTTGATTCTTCTTGTATGGACTGCTTGAGCCGACGTAACACATAAGGTAGAGCAAAACAAGGAATTTAAGCAGCTCACGGTGGTACTAGGAATGTTGATGAAATTAATCAAGTCTGCATTTCCCCTTGGGCGTTTTTATTCACAGGGGAAGAAAAGGAGTGGGCTGACAAAGGAGAGAAATTGAGAATGGGTTTCCTTGCTTGAGTTGAGACAGTGCAGCTAGTGTCTCTTTTTACCAAGGAAACTCCTTTTCTTACCCATGAACCAGGACATGTGGCTGGTCATCCTGTGCTACCCGCTTCCTGTCTCTTATTTTAGAGTTTATTAGCTGATGGTAGAGTGGAGATATATTAGATGCACTCATTAAACTTGGGAATCACCTAAGCTGTAACTCCACTTAAAGTCATGAGACCACTGCCCAAGAACGTGGGTGAACGGCCTGTAGTGGAGCCAGAGGAGGAAATATGAGCTTGGATGTCTTGCTAGTTTGCTAGCACTGCTGTAACAAGGTACCACAGTCTGGCTAGTTTAAACAACAGACATTTGTCTTGGAACTCTGGAGGCCAAAAGACCAAATCAAGCCGTGGACAGCGTTGGTTCCCTCTGAGGGCTCTGTTCCATGCCTCTTTCCAAGCTTCTCGTGGTTTGTGGCCAGTCTTTGGTGTTCTGTGGCTTGTAGAAGTATCACCCTGATCCCTGTCTTTATCTTCACATGATGTTCTCCCTGTGTGCATGTGTGTCTGTGCGCAGATTTCCCCTTTTTTAAGGATGTTATTTGTATTGCATTAGGGTCAACTCTAGTGACTTCATTTTTTTTTTTTTTTAATCCTCATCCTAGGATATGCTTTTAGTGATGTTAGAGAGAGAGAAGGGGGAGATGGGGAGAGAGAGAAACGTTGATGTGAAGGAGAAAGATCTATTGGTCACCTTCTGTACGTGACCTGACTGGGGATCAGACCACAGCCTAGGTTTGTGCCCTGACCCGGGATGGAGCCTGCAGCCTTTTAGTGCACAGGACGGTGCTCCATCCGACCGAGTCACTGGACCGGAGCCCTAATGACTCACTTCATCCTAACTAGTTACTTCTGTGATGACCCTATTTCTAATTAAGGTCTCATTCTGTGGTAGTGGGGTTAGGATATATGATTTTGAGAGACAGAATTCAACTCATAATAGATGGATAAGATGGCTGGTTTTGTGTTTGTAAAATTTCAAGCAACAATAGTTTTAATCAGGCAAACTTCAGATTCAAAATTAGCGAACATCTGCATTTTACAGTTTTTTCCTAGGCGCTTTCACATACCCTGTGTTCCTTACCACAAAAAGCAAATGTATTCCTGTTTGTGAAGGTTGTAGAGACTTTATAATAGAAATAAAATACATTAAATGCTGTAGATGAGCAGAAACACTTAGAGTCTTCTCATCTTCTGTTTCCTCCCTCCCTCCCCCACCTTTCTTTCTTTCAAGATTTTATTCATTCTTAGAGGGGAAGGGAGGAAGAAAGAGAGGGTGTGCCATTGTGACATTCTTTTGAATTAATAAAGCTATTGTAATAATCATAACCTGCATTTTTTTTTCATACAAACAGCTATAAAATTGCTTTTGCCCGCCCCTGTACAACACAGCCCATTTGAATCAGAATAGAGGCTTCCGGCCAACCTTCCTGCCCGCTTCCTTGCTTGTGTTCTCTCACCCAGAGCGTAGTTGGAAAAGACATTGAGAAATGTCTGCATGGGAGCATGTTTGCTATGCGGTGAGAGGTATTTCTCATGTAGAGGGATATTAGAAAAAGTAAGAATGTTATATCCTTTGGGTAATCTTGGGTTATTTGTGGGCTCAAATCAGTGTTCATGGTTTATTCTTTTTTTTATTCAGCAAATTGAGAGTGATTTCTGTAAGATATTGGGAGACTGAAAGATGAATGAGATATAGTCACTTCCATAGGAGTTGAGTTGCCATCCATTCATCCCTCATATTTATTGAGTGCCTCCTATTTGATATACCCTGTTTAAGGTATTTGAAAAAGTGCAAAACTAACAAATGATACCTGCCTCTTTGGGGCTCATGTTTTATTGTGTGTGTCGGTGAACTAATATTTTAGAAGGTGATGAGTGTCAGGAAGAAGGAAAGAAGGTTAAGGGAAATGAGTTTGGTAGGTGTTACCTGTTTTAAAGAGACCTCATTTGGAAAAGTTGCCATTGAGTAAAGGTGTGAAGGAGGTAAAGATTAGCAAGTGTCATCAGGGGACAGAGGGGACAGACAACTCACTCTCCTGCATAATCTCATTTAAACCCCACAGTAACCCTGAAGGTGGGGGGGTACCGTTATCATCAACATTAAGCTCAGGTTAACCTTGTCCAGGATCAAGAGTCTAGGCAGTAATGGTAGAATTACAGTCTTTGGGTTCAAGATGCAATTGGGTAATTGGACGAATGTTTCTTGGTGACTGTGTTTAAAGGGAACCTTCAAGATTCTGTTTCAGGCCCTCCTAGCCTTTGCTAGTGTGTATGTGGCAGAGGGACTGAGGCTGTATTTGTCTTGCTCGCTGGGCTCTCCAGAGCACCTCAGACAGAGCGGTTGTTCATTGTACCTATGTTTATTGAACAAGGAGGATGAAATAGACTTGTGGTCAAGCTGGAGGTTTGTAGTTGCCAAGAAACTTATGTACTTGACCCCTGGACATGAATAAAGGGGTGGGGGTGCTAGAGGGAGTGGAGGGTACTGGGTAGGGGGAGGATAAGGGGGGAAAATTGAGACAACTGTAACAGTATAACCAATAGAAAATTTTTAAAAATTTAAAAAATTACCAAAAAAGAATAAAATATGGCTGCCCTCCTCCCTGTAATTAAAGAAAGGATCAAATACCCAAGCCAGTGTTGATAGGTACCACAGAGTTCAGAGAGGAATAAGACCAGCGGCTTCATGGTACCAGTCAAGCACCAGGTTTGAGTTGGAACCGTGATGCTCACTGCAGCTGGGGCTCCAGGTAGGTGCCTCATGTACACGGCTTCTAATTTTCTCTATGGGCCACACTAAATAGTCCACTGTTCATCAAGGAGAGAGGAAATTGATTTTAAATTACTCCCGTATTGCTTAAAAACCAGACTGCCATGAGTGCTTTGTGGGATCGGGGAGAAGATAGGCCCAGGGTTTTAGCTACACTAAAACCTGCTTAATTAACCAGACACTGTCTGTTACCACCTGACAGCCGGTGTGACCTCTCTTCTGCAGAGGGGCTTGGTTTTGAAGACCACACTCCTGGGGCCGTGAGACCAGAGGATTTCTGCTTTACCCACTCTTTCTTGGGTCAGGGGTCTGCTTGTGCAGGCTTGTGAGACTGATTGTTGCATTTTCAGGAATTTTGTGAGCTGGTAATTTATTTATTTATCAAATTTTTAATTATTTTTAGAGAGAGGGAGACAGAGAAAAACATTGATTTGTTGTTCCATTTATTTATGCACTCATTGGTTGATTCTTATGTGCTCCGACCAGGGATCAAACCCACAACCTCGGTGTATCGGGACAATGCTTTAATCAACTGAGCCACCCAGCCAGGCCTCTGAGCTGGTTATTAAACACAATCTTTTAAAACAAAATTATGTAAATCTATAATTAAATTATATTTAAGAAGTACAGTAGTAAATATCCCAAATGCATCACTTCCTAATTATTTTAATACATTTTACTGTTAACTGTGCTCTTGAGCCTTTGTCCATAGTATCTGTGCGGTGGAAATGCTATACAATGATGTGCAAAGATGCAGTGTGGCGCATTGGTAGTTTGAGTTAGCTGTGGTGGGACTGTTTACTCTGTGATAATCAGCGAATGCTGCAGTTCAACCCCTTCCCAGAGATGGATGGTAAACATTTATAAATATATCACCGACTGGGGCCAACCTCCATATTAGTTTGCTAGGACTGCCATAACAAAGTTCCATAAAGTACCCGGTTTAAAACAACAGAGCTTTATTTTCTCGTAGTTACAGAGTCTAGTCTGGAGTCTAGAAGTCCAAGATCAAGGTGTTGGCAGAGTTGGTGCCTTTCCGGAGGCTCTGAAGGGGGATCTGTTCCTTGCTGCTTCTTAGTTTCTGGCCTTGCCGTCAGTGCCCGGCATTCCTTGGCTAGTAGGTGCATGGCTGCAGTCTCTGCCTTCGTCTTCGCATGGTGTTCTCCTTGTGTCTGTGTCCTCCCAGGGCCATCTTTCTGTCTGTGTAGATGAGAAGGTGGAATTGTAGTGAACTTTGTTCACTGGCCAGGATCATAGAGCTGGCAAAAGAGACAGGTAAGAGAGGGGCCCTGGTCTCTCTGGGCCCCTCCACACACTGTCCTTCAGCAAATCATCCATTTGATAAATGGGCACTTCCCATTCCTGACCCTTCTGATTGGTTGATTGGTTGATTGGTTGAGATGTTAATCAGGCATATATTTATTGTCTCAGTTAGTACGTATGAGAGAGCTCTGACGACATGCCGAGGACTATGTTAAGGGGTGGGTTGTGACCTGTAAGTCGATATTTAACAGCTCAGGCCTCAGAACTAGACTGAGGGGAATATTGCATTCAATTTTCAGTTGAAAGGGAGAGAAATCAACACAAAGTAGTTCAAGCAGATAGAACTTACTGGTGTTGTAATGCAAGGGTGTAGAGGGTTCAGTCATGGCTAGACCCAGGTCAACCTCAGAATCACCTGCAGACTGATAAACAGAACGCCTTATTTCTAAGGGAAGAAACGCCTTGAGTCTAGATACCTTACTCTTAATTATCAAGACTTGGGCCACGTTTGGCTGGACCAATAACTGGACAGGCTTAGGTAATGTCCACACCACTGTCATTGATGTAGCAGTAAAAGTCGCCACCACAGCCTCTTGGAAGGGCTTTCTTTTAGGAAAGAAGAGTCTTCGTCAGTATCATTGGGCAGGTAAAAATAACAGATACCGACTTTAGAACCTGGAGTGTTAGGCACACCCTAAATGGATCATGTTGGTGTAATTTCAGGGATCTAGAATTGGTATTCCTTATACCTCCTTCCTCAACACCACAGCTGGTGGACAGAAGTGGTGTGGACAGCCATCTGTGAAATAAAAGCTTTGGGTAAGTGGCGGTCCCTGGTAGGTTTTCACTTTAGTGTAAATTCTCTGTCTTCTAGAAATGGGTCTCCTTTAAAGAACGTATGAATATTGTCCTGAGAGAATGCCAGATGCACTCAGAAGTCGGATCAAACTATGTTCTTTGGGATTCATTAAAACTGAAATGCCTGGGGCCAGATGCATCAAACGCCGGCTAAATCTGAGGCTACACCAAGCTGGATCTCTCTGATGCTCTCATTTGATAGGTTTTTTCTTTACCACAAAAAGGCAGCTCCGCAAACTCTTTAACTCTTACATGACATTTTTGGGGGTCGGAGGCATCTGAGAATGTAGCTAGAAAATTTTGGTTATTAACCTGATCGTCCCTTCTGTTTCTCCCTCAAATTAAACTCTCTGAAAACACCTATAGGTGAGTGTTCCGCTGTTGGGTTTTTCCAGCTTGCAGGCCTGCTTTTTCTGTGACGACCAATACTGAGGTTGTAAACTAAATGCCCTCTGTCTGGGCTCAGCAGCTGAAGGAAGGGAGTGAGGTAGGCGAGCCATAGGGAGTGGCCAGACTGGAGACCTGGACACAACTTGCTTCTTCTCCAAGGCCAGCTCTATTTGGCTCGGGCTGATTTCTGCGCTGGGGGACCTGGAGTCGGTGTTAGATCATTCCAATATTTCAAGAGAAAGTAGGTACCTTAAATTTCACCTAATTACTCCCAATTAAAAATTTTTGCTAATGACTTCACTTTTTACTACATCATGAGGGCTGAAGTAATTGTCTTTTGGCTTTTGTCCAGTTCTCATCTCTGGTCTGTATCTTGGCTCAGGTTGGAAGGCCTGTTGGGGATGCTGTCTGATGCCTTTGCAGCATCCATCCCCTTCCGAATAGAGCCTCAGTTTTACGTAGGTGCCACCGTCCTCTGCGAAGCCAAATACTCGCTTTAGTCTTGAGTTTATTTGGTGGACATCCCTTTTTAGTGAGTGGTTCAGGACTGACCCTGTGATCTGACCCTGTCCAATAAAATGAGAAGATGTATGGGCCGGGCCCTCCCTGGAAAGCCACATCTTTTCTTGAGGCCCGGGAAGCTGTGGCCTTTGCTCTGGGTGCTGTTGGGATGTGCCACCCACCACTGCTGCAGCTGTCACGCTGCAAGCCTGAGGACGAAGTCACGTTTGAGGAGGGCCAGGCTGGAAAAGAAGGGAAGAACCTGGATTCCTGCTGATATTCCTGACCTGCTGAATTAACCAACACCAAAGACTGGCCTTCCATCAGACATTCTTTTGTGTGAGATAATTCATTCTTTTCTGGTTAAGACGGCCTGATAAGACCTCAGAAGCAGACTAGTAGAGAAATCCTAGTTCATTTCTGGACTCCACAAATTGTTGGAGATGAAGATTGCCTTCCCTGATGTCTGGCTGTCACCGATTTACGGTTAGGCGGTGGAAGGATTTTGTCTTATGTCTTTACTCTGATCCCTTACTATTGGTCCTTTGGATGATTATCTTGGATAACACTCCCTGTGTCTCTTGAGAAGGATGAACCCCACGGGGAAGAGGAGCATCGTCAACGACATCTACCTGGGGGCTCAGAGTGAGGACTGGCATGTGTACGAGGTGTTTGCCCCCAGCGGCTTGTGGTCAGACTCAGCCTGATCATGTACCAAGGCCACTGGTCTCTGCAAAAGATTAAATATTAAATCCATAATAATTAAACTATTAAAACATTTTTGGAAATTAGCCTTCAGGTTGGCTAACCTTCATATGGAAAGAGCCTCATCCTTCCGGGAAAGGCTGAATTGTGCTCAGTATAATCCAGAAAGTTTTAGGACCTTAGAAGCGTACACAACAGAAAGGGGTCCCTGCCTGACCTTTGCTGTGAATGCAAATCAACTGGAAGTATTCCACTGTCTCTAAACATTCCAGATGTTTCTTCTTCCTTTTTCCAAATGAGAAATACCATTGCATTTAAAAATGTTATTTCTGTCCACTTACGCAGGTTATTCCTCCCAACTTTTTTTCAGTTGGTAAAAATTTAAGACTGCCCTTTTACTGTTAATAGCGCAGATAAGCTTGATCATACGCCATCGCTCTTCAGATTCAAATGTTTTTATTTGACTTAGTGTGGAGAGGCAGTGAGGTGTGGGGTCCCACTGCCCGATTGTGAATCTCAGCTCTGCAACCGACTGGCGATGAGACTGGCAAATTGCTTTCTTTGTGCCTCCATTTCCTGACCTGTAAAATGGAAGTAGTTACTGTGCTGACCTTGTAAGGATGTGAGGATCAACGATTCGATGCACAAATCCATTTAAAGAGCTCAGAACAGTGCCGCGCACGTGGTGTTTGCTGCGTGTGTTCGCCGCGAGCGTTGTCGCAATCACAGTAATAAGATAGGCCGTGCCGCTCCTGGCTGGGCATCGGGCTCTGTTACGAGGTTTTGAAAGACCTGAGTCATTTGGTAGATGTACTGTCACTGTCTCTGAGATTATAAGTGATTTATGGCTGGGTGTGAAAAATTGCCCTGGGAGGTCAGCATGGGGGAAGCAGTGTCCATGGGGCAAGGGTGCTGGGCTAAAGCCAGCTGTCTTCACAGCAGATGGATAAAAATATTATATAATGTGTTTGCCTAGATGGATTTGGCTGTACTCAGGGTGAAAGTACAGGAACGATTGTTACTTAAGAGCTCAACGCCAAGGCATGTGGCATTTAATAAGACAAACATTCTGTTACATTACCATTCCTTTCAAAGATAGGTGGTTCTCTCATGTCATTCACTTTAAGTGTTATTTATTCTCTTACTGTTTCATTCTGTTTTTCCGAATGGCAAAAGCAGCACGAGTTCTTGAACAGGAGTCCAAGTCATCTTGTAATATGCTTAAAAGTATAGGGTTTGAACCTGGGCTTGAATTCGGAAGACACCATGTACTGCCGTGACCTTGTAGAAGGACCTTAGACAACCGTTCTTGGCCCCAGTCTCCTCACCTGTAGAATGGGAGTAACCATTCTCAGAACCTTTCTGTGTACATCAAATGGAATTATGTAGGTAAAGTGACCAGCATTGGCCTTCCTCATCATTTTTTATTTACATCTTTTTTCTGCTTTATTTTTAACCACCATCTTGGCTACCAGTGCGACAAACTTGAAAAGCTTTTTGGGGGACTTTATGTGTGTTGCCCCATTTCTGCTGCGCTTTCTGAGAAGGGAACCTAAGGAGAAGGAAAAATTTTTCTCTCAATTAGTAACTACATTTTTCTAGTGGACTTCCAGTATATTTGGAGCTATTTTTCTGAAATTTCTGGGTGAATTAAGACAGGGATTGGCAGACTTTTTCTATACAGAGCCAGATAGTAGCGCTAGTTGGCTTTGCTGGCCTGTATTGCAGTTGGACCTTCTCATTGTGACTTGGAAGTGGCCATAGACAATAGCCAACAAACGGGCATGGCTGTGTTTCAATGAGACTTCATTTAAGGACACCGAAATTTGAATTGCATATATACTTTTCACGTGTCATTTTCACTTGTCACAAGATGTTCTTCTTTTGATTTTTTTTTCCCCAATCATGTAAAAGTGTAAAACCATTCGTAGCTTGAAGACCATACAAAAAGACAACGGAATGGAGGCTTGCCAGCCTGGCATTAAGGTTTTGATAAACCTTAGATTATGAATAATCCATGCAGCAGAGAAGGCTCTCATGTATAAAGCTTGTTTGTCCAGCGTCTTGGGATCCAAATAATCTTTCTGTGCAATTTGATCAGGTGTAGGCACTTTTCTTGGGCTCTTTCCAGTTAGAAATGTTAAGGCTGTGAGGCCAGGTCGCAGCTGGGCATGAATTGCCTGATTGCCCCCCTGAAAAGCTGTTAACTTCTCCAGTGCTTTTGAAAAGAACTTCAGCTTTATGCAGTCTCCAGCCTTATTTTGTTCCTTGGGTTTTTTCATCCCGGCCTTCTCTGCATTAAAGGTGCATTAGTGTATTCTCGGTGCAACACTTTAGAGTTCTTGAAATGGGCAGAGAGCAGTTACACCCCATAATAGCAGGATAATCAATGGAAAGAGATAGATTACCAGGTTGTAAATCATGTGAGAGAATTTGATGATATCGGCTTCAGGGGATTGGGACCCTATTACCCTCGTTCTGAATTCTCTGGTTCCTGGAATTAATTTTTTTTGTATTTGTATCATTTGATGGACTAGTCTCCGCGATGAACGAGAAGATGACAAAGAGCAGGTCAGCTGAGCCCCGCTCACTCCCTCCAGTCCTCGCTGTCCGTGCTCGCCCCGTGTAATCTCAGACCTGCGATGCGGAACGCTTTCTGTAGCCGCAGTCAGCACTGCCGAGTGAAATACGCTTACACTGTCAAAGAGTTGAAAGAACGTTTGTTCCATATTCAGAAGTGAGGAAAATCATACCCGTTAGACAACCTAGCATCATTCTTAGCAAATGCAGTTACTGGCAATAGGAAGCAAAGAGCCTTTTATTTTTTTTTTTTCATTTTTAAGACAAATCATGCCTTTTACTTTCTGACTTAATGCAGAGAGATAAAATATGCTAATGACATGTTTTTGTTTTGTTTTTTTTTTTGAAGGCATAGACCAGAGACATTTGGAACCTTTCATCTAGCAAATTCAGCTTCTCTTTAAGTAAAGCATGAGGATTGCTTCAATATTTAGGTATTAATGTTCCCATGTGGCTCAGTCAGCTCTTTGAAAATGAAATTCTCGGCACTGCTGTCACAATTAAAGCAAGACATGCTGAGGTAAAAGGGAATTTGTGTGTTTCTTAGATTAGAAAGATGTGTTGAGTTGAATGAACATCCTCTCAAGGTTAAATTACCTATTTTAAACCCTCCCAATTACAGTGCCAGGTACAATCTTTGATGAGATTCGGGGAGGACAGATGACTTAATCGGTGGGAGTGACATTCTCTTTGTATCGAGGAAAGCTATGAAATCAGCAGGAACTGGACATTGTTTATGGTGAGAAAATCGTTACATAAATTGCACGTGGTGCAGCCTCACGAAGGCCTTAGAACGAAGCGGGAGGGGGCATATCCTCCGCTGTTGGCGGGCATCGTGAGGCGGGCGGAACGGAAAACCACCAGCAGCAGACTGTGGCGTCTCCACAGGCAGCCTGGCCCAAGGAACTGGGTGGGTCAGTACAGTTCTACTTAAAAGGTGATTTCATGGCCTAGCGTTCTAGAACAATCACCTAAGTCCTGTTGGCCTTATTTCCAAAATAAACCTTGAACCTCCTTGTGCTCTTCCTCTCTTGTGCTACTGACTCAGTCCAGGCCATCGTCCTGTCTGAGTTAAAAGGTGGTGACAGCCTTCTCAGTAGTCGCCCTGCTTCTAGAAACGTCTTCCCCATTATACATGAAAAAATCCCGACTCTTGCCCTGGCTGGTGTGGCCCTGGGCTGGGTGTCGTCCAGCAGGCCAGAGGTTGCCAGTTTGATTCCCTGTCAGGGCACATGCTTGGGTTGCAGGCCAGGTCCTCTGCTGGGGGTGTGCGAGAGGCAGCCAGTTGTTATTTTCTCTTGCACATCAGTGTTTCTTTCCCTTGCTTTCTCCCTCTCTTCCCCGCTCTCTAAAAATAAATAAATAAAATCGCAAAAAAAAAAAAATCCACACTCTCACAGCAGACCTGCCTCTACTTTGTGCATCTGTAGTTTCACTCACTCAGCTTGCTCCGGTCTTTGTGGCTGAGATGGTCCAACAGTCCTGACTCCTTCCTGCCTCAGTCTCACATTCAGGTAATTTCCCGGGGTCACCTTTTTGGCACACTGGTCGAGTGCAGACCCTGGGCCGGACTGGTAGGTTCAAATCCTGGCTGTAATAGCAACCAGCCTTGTGACCTGGGTGACTTACTGAAACCTTTGTTTCCCGGTTTCCTCATTTTTAAGTTGGGTGTAATAACATTTCTACTGGATAATACCTAATAATTAGTCTACATAAGGTGGTCATAAGGGATAAATGAATTCAAATGTGGAAAGCACTTAGGCCGTTGCTTTGCACTCAGTGAACATTGTAGAAGAGTTGGACGATGGTGCTGTTTGCTTTAAATCAGCATCATGATCATCTCTACTCTTCGCGTTTTGCATGGCTGCTCCTTCTTTTGTACATCTTAGCTCAAGTGTCATTTCTGAGCAACTTTCTCCATCCACCTTCGGAAAGGGCCCACCCCTTCCATAGCCACCCTGCACTGTAACCATTACAAGTTAAAAAAAAAAAAATTCAACAACAACAAATGGAGGAACTCCACCGCCTCCCCCAGACTAGTTTGCATTCATTGGCAACCTGGTGCCTACCATCTCTGAACACTGGTATGTGTATTTCCTACCGAAGAGAACATTCTCTCACACATCCATCAGTACATCCAACAAAACTGGGAAATTAACTTTGATACGACACTATCATCTAGTCCTCAGACCCCATTCAAATTTGCTGTGATTGTCTCAATTAAAAAAAAAAAAAGCAGTTTGGGATCATGTGCTATTTGTTAGTCTCCTTTGTTTCTGGACCGGTTTCTCAGGCTTTCCTGGACTTGCATGACATTGATAATTTTTAAGATAACAAAACGATTATTTTGTGGACTGCGCATCAGTTTGGGCCTATCTGAGGCGTCCTCGCAATTAGATTCAGGTTATGCGTCAGGGCAGACATATCACAGAAGTGATGCCCTGTTCCTTTCATTGCATCTTATCACCTGATTTCTGCGTGTCCTGTTCCTGGTGATGTTCATTTTGATCACTTGCTAGAGGCAGCAGCTGCCAGGCTTCTCCATTGTAAAATCACTCTTTTTTTCTCTCATCATAGTAAGTATTTTGTGGATAGGTACTTTAAGACCATTCTCTTTAAACCTCCATCTTGTTTATTAATTATATCAGATGGGACTCATGGATTTCTCTCTCATTTATTGAGTTACAAAGTTACTATCAGCATTTTCATGCTCAAATTCCCCCCGCATTTAGATAGTGGGAGTTCTTTCTAGCTGGTTCCTCTGTCCTTTTGACATGTGTCAAATCATTATTTGAGCACTACCTTCCTTTCTGGAACAAAAAGTTCTAGGTTTGTCTTGTACTTTGCTGGTCCCAGCCCTGGATTCAGCCAAGGACCTGAGGAGACTTAGATCTTTGATTCCTTTAAGAGGATAATATATTTAGAAATCAAGATTTGGGGATGAGGTGTGTTCATTGCTCATGAGATGTTACAGCACCAGATCCTTTTAGTAAAAACATCTGGGGATTATATATGTATATGTATGTACATACACACAACATTTATAGCTATTTACTTGTTTTTTATGTATTAAAAATCATGAATTCACTACCTCTTAATTCTAAACATTTTAACACCATGTGGTTCAATTTAGTTTTTCTCCTTTTGTATTTTTATCCTCACCTGAGGACAGTTTTTCCCCCATCGCTTTCAGAGAGAGAAGGGAGAAGAGGAAGGGAGAGGGAAAGAAGCACTGATTGGTTGCCTCCTGTATGTTTCCAGACCAGGGATTGTACATGTCTGAACTGGGGATTGCATGTGTTTGAACCGGGGACTGCACATACTCGTGCTTGGACCAGGGACCAAACCCACAACCCAGGCCTGTGCTCTGACCAGGAATCGAACCCACAATATTTTGATTACAGGATGATACTCCAACCAACTGAGCCATACTGTCCAGGGCTCCCCTTTCTGTATTTTTAACTCCCTTGTCTGACAGTGAGTAAACTGGCTTCCACTATCTTGAAAATATTTATTTAATTTTTATTGAATAGTGAATAATTATTGAATATTTATTTATTCAGTCAGTCCCACCCCATGTTGGGCCACTGTTCCATGTAGAAACCCCCCTCAACTCTCTGAGATGCCACCCTCCTCCCTACCAGGCACAGAAGCCCACCTCACCATACTTGAGTGCCCCTTCTGGACAAATGATGCTTTTGTGCCAAGAAAATGTTACCTCTTTCTTCTGCCGGAGAGCAGCCCCGTGCCAAGATACTCAGCTTGGCAAGAGGGTTGTAGGGGTTGGGTTTCACTTCTGTCGATTGACCTATGTGCTGCGCATCAAGTACCCAACTTTATGGGGCAGCCCTGGTGACTCCGCCCTTGACTGCACTGGATTGGTTGGTTGATGGTAGACTCCTACTTCACCTATAACCCGCTTTGGGGCTGAGGGGGCTGCTGCTCCTGCAGGTATGCTGCTGTGTGAACGAAGGAGAGTTGAAGTTAAGCCACCAAATTAGCGAGTCACGTGGCCCCCAAAACAAGAGACAGAGGGGTACACTGTGGGAGGAATTATAAGTTGACTGGCAAAGGACCTGGATACAGGGATAATGATCCAGTCTATTACAGAGAGGCCGAATTGTTTGCCAAAGGCTAACCCATTAATAAGTGGTAGAGCTAGGAATCAAATGAGGTCTGTCCAGTTAGGGCGTCAACGTTTAATCACTGTTCTATTGCTTTTGGATAAAACAGTCAGGGTCTTGATCCGCATGTGGGTTTATCAGCATGTATAGGCAATTTAAAAGGGTGTTCTCTTTTTGCTTTCTCCTGCCCTCTTGTACATAGGACGTTTACTTTCAACAAGATAGTATTAGTCAGATATAGAACTTCTTCTAAGAACCAGATGGCCTTCATTTCTTTCTTCCTGATTAGCTATATAAAGCTAATTGTCCAACTGGGAGAGGCTTAATTTTACAGGCTTCCATGGGAGGCTCACTTATTGTTTACAGCTTTCCACCCTCCTCTTGCCTTCCTTGCCAGAGGCTCTGTTCCAGCAGCACGACCTACGTCTAACACCAGCGAATTTGGGAAGAAGTTGGATTTTTATGAGTCGTCACCACATAGTGGTGGGTAACAGGAGAACACTTCTCTTTAGTCCTGGAGTTAGAAGTGGCCATGCGTCGCTCTGAGTTCCTCCATTCTATGTCTCCTTTGTATCCGTCTTGCTTTAGGTGGCTATGACAGACAGCAGGAGTTTGTAGAGTGGTTTTCAGGAAATGTCTGCATTAAAGTTCTTTATGCAAAGGACTGATTGTACTGGAGACCATATTAAGCAATTGTAATATAAAAATCACACTGAATTTGAAACATGCAGGGACATAGTACTATAGCTAATTATTAAACTTACCAAGAGGCCAAAGGTACTTGGTAAATCTTATTATTTAGTGTGGTAGAAAACTTTTGCATCAGTGGAAATATTGCACCGAAGCATTGCACCTCTTAACACAGAGTAAACATGATAGTGACCGGAATATAGCATCAACCACATGCTTTGTAAAAGGTGGCAGGCTTAAAAAAATCCCTTTGTATTTTTGGCAAGTTGTCTTAACATAAACTACATTCCTTTCTAATTTAGAATATGTAAGTTAATATACTGAAGTTAAATAAAGTCTCCCAAGCCTAGACTTCAATGTTAAATGTGTGTGTGTGTGTGTGTGTGTTTCTTTATGTTGGGCTCACATTTGAATTGTGCATTCACATTGCATTCCCTTGCAAGGATGTGCCATTTTTAATTAAGACTAAAACATAGTGGGATATTCTAAATTAGGCCTGATTATAATTGCAGATGGCAATTGAGCTTTTGAAAGCTGGTTTCTCTAACTGTTAAATAAAAATAGTCTTTTTTAGTATTGGTTTGCAGAAGTGCAGTGGTGTTTGTTTAGGAAAAAAAATCCTTTCACCTCTTTATTTCCATTGAACTAAATATCACAGCATATCTATTAAGGGAGTTTGATGCTGAAGAAATTTTTCTTAAGGCTTTTTCTGACGGTTGATTAAATGAAAGATTTTGGCCCATAAAAGTGAACTTCCTAGAGGTTTTCTGTTGATGGATATGGAAATACCATGACAGGTATTTCCCAGGTGTTCTCTGGATTGTTATTGAGCCAGTGCAATAATAAAGTGGCACATTTTTTTTTATTATTATAAAAAGAAATTAACTATTAGTAGGCTTCTAATTATCAAAATCAAGACCTTAGCACAGCCTTTTGCGGTTTGGTAGGCAAACTTGACTTTGTTCAGTGTCTCGTAAATGTTTATGGGCATGATAGACTTCTGCTACCTGGGCGTGCAGTGTATTTACGCATGTTGTTCCCCGTTAACAGGCACCATAGGCATAAAAGTTCTGCCCGTTGATGGGTGTGTAGACTCACTGGACCTGTGGTTTGCAACCAGGGGTTCATACGCCACCCTCCTCTCACAGACATTTGGCAGTCTCTGGAAACAGTTTTGACTGTCAGCGCTGGGAGGTTATGCTGTCAGTTTGTAGGCAAAGGTCAGGGATGCTGCCAAAGGGGCCACAGGGCACACGATAGCCGCCCACAAGAAAGAATCGTCTGGTCCAAAAGTCATTAGTGAGAATAGTAAGAAATTCAGCCCTAAACAGTGATCTCTTGGTGCCTCCCTTTGCCTCGCACTTAAAAATGGGCATGGATTCCCCGTGGAGTTCCTGTATTATATCCTCCCATCACAGTACCAGTGGGTAGTATATTAAATTAAACAAAGAAGTCAAAGGTGAGCGATGGGCCAGCAGTGTGTTAGGTAAGTGATATCTTGGACAGACCCAGAGTTTGCGGCAGGCCAGGTAATGGATTTATTTTGGGATTTGGGGAAATTGAATTGCTTTATCTCCTGCAAAGTCTACCTTTGTTAGAGTGGATGTTGTTCTTAAATGTTAGCTCTGGTGGGTGATGGTTTCATAAAAGGTTGGTGATGGAAACATCTTAATAGACAACATCACACAGTTGTGTTATTCCTTCACACTGCTTCTGCCTAATGAAGAGTGGCTGTGTACAGCCACCACTGCTTAATTTTGTTGCATTTTTGTATACACAGCTCTGAAAATTAAGAGACCAGGGAACTGGTATTGAGTAGAATAATAATAAAAGGACTTTCTTGAATGGAGGCACTTGTGATGTGATTTTTTTTCTGCCGTATGTGACTGGGGGATGTCATGGGGCTTATAAACAGCTGATAACAACAGGCTGTATTTACATTTTGTAGCTTTCATAGCCCCCCTCCTTCAAGCACATGTGTGGGGAATTGAAATTGCAGTTTGCCTATTATGTGTTGGCAGTAATCTTTCAAAAAAAATTTTTATGATTCAAAATCAGGCAGCCAACAGCAGTAGCCAGTGATATATAGTGCTATTGATGGGAATTGAATTTGCAGAGGGAAAATGGGATTTGGTTGCAGTATGAACTCCTAATGAGGTGGCCCCATAGATTTGTAATGCTCAAACATTGTTTGTGCCCAGAATCAGCTGGGAATCAAATACCTTTCAAAGAGCGACTGCAATGAAACTTGAATTTTTTTTTTCCTCTCGCTAATGGAGTGGTTCCAATGTGATGTCATTTAGTTTGGCTATTAAAGGTACTGGAAGTTAACAGACAACCCTTCTTATAAGTGCATGGATCAGTGGTCTTCACTGATCTCACCTATTGTCTTATCAGTAAAATTTGGACCTGTGCCCCCAATATATGTATATTTATGTTTTTATCAATTTGGTTTATGTGGTTTTATACTAAAATATTGTGTAAATTGTAAAACATAAAAACATGTAAAGCATGAGGTAAAAACTATTCCAATGGAAGATTAACTAAATATTTTTTTCTCATCCCGAAGGAATCATCTTATGCACCTGTGGTTGCTCAGTGCTGGAAATGACAGGTGTTACCTTAGGTTACACTGTCAGGCACTGGGCAGTGTCAGGTAATGGAGAGGTTCGGGCTTCTTTCCTTCCATGCTGCAGGCATCTTGTTGAAATGGTTGTCCTTAATCTTGAACCTTTACTGTGCGTGGTGTGTGCTGCAGATGGGATTGCATTAATACTGAACATTCAGAAGTGGTTCTCTGCCCAAGGTATGAAGTGTAGGATAGAAATACAGAAAGTCAGGTAAAGCCTGCATCTCGCATTTTATCTGGATGCTGTGCCCCAGAAGTTTTTCTTCCTGATTCGTCTCAGTAATTTTCCTCCTCTGTTTCCCTCCCTCCCTCCATTTTTTCTCTTTTTTTATGTCATGTGATGCAGTATTTTCCATATGCGTTTCTTCTCTGAGGTCCTCTTTTTTGTATGTGGTTTGAAGTTAGAATAATTATTGCATTTGAATAAGTGAATGAAAGAATCGATAGATCCCTTAGTCTAAACTATACTGGTTAAGTGATCTTGCTGGGCAAGTAAATTCCTCTGGTTCTGTTTTCTTGTCTGTGAAATGGGAATCATTGCTAGCCCATGAAGCTCTCTGCTGGATTAACTAAGGTGCATGTGAAGCAACCAGCCCAGGGCCTGGCATCAGGTAAATGCCCATTCAGCGATGGTATAATTATTATCTCAGCAGTCCCTTTCCCTTCACTTCTTGAAAGTATTTCTCTAAAGTCTTCACTCACTCTGACCAACACTGATTTCCCTAACCTCAGAGCTCTTAGATACCAAAATGGCGACCGTACAGTATTTGCTAGGCACGGTTATCTGATTATTTACTAGTAAATTCGGTTTTTGGAGGGTGGAAGTCAAGTCTTCCCTTTGTTTTGTGGTTGGTTACCTTTGTTTTTCTTTTTGCTCCCCTCCCCAACACCATGTTCAGTGAATAATCAAAGAACTAATTCTTAACACCATGTTGAGTGAATAATCAAAGAACGAATTCTTAGTTGTTAGGTTAAAAGTCATTTTTAAAAAAAAATCCTCACCTGAGGACATTTTTTCATTGCTTCTAGAGAGAGGAAGGGAGAGAGAAAAACATCAGTGCGAGAGAGAGAAGCACTGATTGGTCGCTGCCTGCAGGCACTTGGATTGGGGATCGAACCTGCAACCTAGGTATGTGCCCTGACCAAAAACGATCCCACAACCTTTTGGTTACGGGGCAGTGCTCCAACCAATTGAGCCACACTGCCAGGGCAATTAAAAGACTATTTTGTGTCACATCGGAAGACAGCTTTTGGTTTAATGAGAATATTTGTTTTGGAATTAGAGAAGGTAAGCAAGAAAGGGGGAGCTAGAATGAATTTAGAATGGAAATTTTGCTAATTGTAATTAGTGCTGAACAGAAGTTAATACACTTCTGTGGTTTTCCATTGTCAATCACACTGGATAATACTATTTTTTACTATTATTTTTAAGTGACAGATTGCAGAACATATTTTAAGAACTGCCACCCAATTTGACTCGAAAGATTATGTTGTTGGAATTTTAGACATGGTAGGTAAAAACTTAATTTTACTATGTAACAGGGACTTAGGGATCTTGTAAATTACTTTTCCCTTGCAAGTGATTATAAATCTTATTACCAAATATAGTAAAACTTCATTTTATTTTAATTTTTTAAAGATTTAATGGACTAGGTTGTTTTTTAAAAATTGAGAGACAGACAGACAGATAGACAGACACACCAATTTGTTGTTCTACTTACTTATGTACTCACTGGTTGATTCTTGTATGTGCCCTCACTGGGGATCGAACCTCACTGGGGATTGAACCCACAACCTTGGCATATTGGGACAGCGCCCTAACCAACTGAACTACCTGGTCATAGCTTCATATCTTTTAGAATCTGTTTTCTGTCTTTGTCCATTGTACAACAGGCTTACTTTAATAGGCAAGAAGTATAGATTGTGTGGCTTACTGAGCTAAGATGAATTTCTAGTTATCAAACTGCCTCTTAATGAATCAGAGTAAGTGCTTCGGTAACTTCCTTTTTTACAGGTTGTCTTTAGGAAGGCATATTTGCACCCTACAGACAATGAAGGGAGATTATTACTTTGTTACTTTTACTAAAAGTAGTAATATCCTTATTTTCCTGATCTAGAATTTTAGGCATCACCCGAGGCTGCAGGAGAGACTAATTTTCCACGGCATGTCTTAGTGTCAGGGAAGTATCTCACATGCATATCAAGCTGATACAAGAGGGTTTCCTTGATTGCATGCAGTGGAATGAATTCTGTTTTAAGTCAAAACTTGGCTTTGGAAGGGTGCTGTAGGTTTATCCTCAGGATGAAGGAAAAATAGGATAACGAATTTGGATAGGGCAGGAATTAGGACAGTGGGAGCTAATGGCCAAGTGTTGGAATGAGTTGGTCCCTACCATATCTTGTTTTTGGGGATGGCACTCCACTCAAGAACTGGAGCTGTCCCTGGGGGAGATTCTGGTTGGCTTGGCTGGGGAAGACAGGATGCCCACATGGATAATGTGGAGAAGAAATGAGGGGTTATAACCTGGAGAAGTGGGAAGAAAGGACCATGAGGTTAACTGCAGCCTGAGAGAACATTCTCTTCAGGTTACCTGTTCACGGGCTGTAGTCAGAGAGTAGATTACCAAATGCTGGAGCAGGAAGGGGCTCTGAATTCCTCAAGAAAGCCCTGATGAGTGAGTGACTCGCTCAGGAGGTGCTGCAACCATGGATGCTTAGGCTAGCTTTCCTTACCTTAGCATCAGGCTAGAGAATTTGGTTTCTGAGTGATGCTATCTTACATTGGGAAAGAACATCTCTCCCAATTAGCAGAGTGTATTGACAATGAAGTGGAGCAGACGCCTGTAAATACAGGCTTACTGTAATCGGAAAGGAGCAATTAAAGACGACGTGAAGAAAACTTAAGTTGCTATTTGTAGAAGCCCTGTAAAGGACTACTTGTGAAAAGGTCTCACCTGTTTGAGAATTATAAATATCATGGGGTAGATGTGAAATACAGATTCGTGATGGCTTGGACCTACAGCGGCCGTTTTGGGACCATGAGGGGAAGGCCAAGGGAACTGCAGAGACTGGGATACCTTTGAGCTACTGAGGATCTGCGTGCAGCCATCTACCTCCAGTCTTCTTATCAGAAAGAAATCACCCGTATATGTTTAAGCCCTTGTAATGGGTCTCTGATAACATCAGAATGTAGTTCCTGATACCAAATTTTAGATTCCCCATCCACAAAATGAGGATACGGTATTTATGCCGTGGGGTCAGGTTAAGGATGTAATGATATCATGACTGGCAGCTGCTACTTTTGTTTTGACAGTACTGTTACCATTATCACATGTTTCTTTTAGTTTACAGGTGTTAATTCCCTAGATTGCTGTTCTACAAACTGGGTGACTGAAACAGCAGAAGTGTACCGTCTCACAGTTCCGGAGGCCAATAGTCCTAGGTCAGGGTATTGGCAGGGTTGGTTCCTCCTGAGGGCTGCGAGGGAAGGATCTTCCAGGCCTTTCTTTTTGGCTTATTGAAGGCCATCTTCTCTCCGTCCTCACATTGTCTTCCCTTTATGGATTTCCCCTCGTTACAAGTACACCAGTCAAGGCAGTCATATTGGATCAGGGCTTACCCTAAGGAGGTCGTTGTAACTTGATTATCACTGTACAGACTCTATCTCCAAACAAGGCCGCTTTCTGAGGTACTGGGAATTAGAACTTCAATATATCCCTTTTGAGGGGGGTACAATTTAATCCATAACAGTACACATACAACATATTATCAGTGAAGATTTAGTCACCATTTTTCTGATAACAAACAATCTTCACAAAAAAAAAATATTTTTTCACGAAAAATTGCCTCCCCACAAAAAAGTTCATTTTTGCAAATGACTTTTAATATTTCAAGAGGGTAGACTCTAGATACTAGCATCAATAAGGGCTTGCGAAGGGGCGATTTGTCAGTTTGAGGGCGGTTGCCATTGGCTGTTACAGCATTCTTGGATTTGGGTATTCCCTTGGGTCAGTTTCAAGCTCATGACAGAAATACAAGAGTCTACTGTTTGTTATTCCACATTCTTTAGAATTCTTTAGAATAAAGTATCAGTGTGGTCACAGTCATACTTGTGGGTCCCTTGGTAGGTGCTCTTGGTGAATTTACAGGAGCTGATGTCCGGGACTGTTATCCTAACAGTGTCCCCAGGACACGCTGCCTCGGGCTATTTAAGCATGTGTCTGTGACAATACCTCAAAACATCTCAGACTCCAGAGTAAGTTAGAAGGGTGGTACCTGCTTAAATTACATCCCAAGTATAAAAATTTAAAAATGCTGCTGTTTCCACCATTGTAGAATTTCTTCAGCTCTTTTTAAATCAGGAAAAAAAATGTTAGCCCAGTGTTGGTTTAGCTGCTTTCTTTTTCTTTGCAAATATTTTATGCATCGAGACTATTACCTCTGGAATGAAGCAGAGCAGTTTATGCATTAAATAAATGACTTCCTGTTCCGACAGGGTTTTTTTTTCCTTTTCTTTTTTTTTTGGATGATCACTTTTAGGTGACATGGTGTTTGTAGGGGCTTGTCTTCAAATAAAAGGCATAATCGGAATACAGCTGAATAGGAATCAAGAGTGTGATTTAAATATAAGGTGAAATTGATGACATCCCTTTAGCTTTATAGATGGATTACTTTATGGTGGCCTCTTCCTGATAAAGCTCTTTTAAAAACTAAAAATGCATTTTCCTACACTCTAATCATCCATCCTGAGAGCAGCAAACAAGAAAGGCTGTTTCCCCCCCTCCCTTAACAGTGATAATAGAAATTGCTTATTGCTTGAAAATCTATATTTGCCTGCTGGTGTGCCATTAAAAAGGGATTTCGTAGCCTGAATCCCATTTTTTGTTTAAATAAGACACAAGGGGTTACATTCTCCCTATTGATAGATTGTAGAATGGATAGGTGACTTGAATGTGGTCTTGAGCGTTACTTCACTGTTCAAAACCAGTGTACGCCAAGGAATTGGAAATGTTTACACGTGAGACAGAAAGCGGATGAGAGTAGTGTTGGTTTTCTGCTTCCACCAAATTATTAACCTTCCAGAGCCAGGAGCTCGGCCTGGGAAGGAAGATGACCGCTCTTTAAGGGATGCACTTGCAGCATCCTATTGATGCCAACCTCCCAGCTGCGTCAGCAGTGAACACTTGGTGGGGGTGGGGCGGGGGGCAAGGAAGTCTGTTTGGCAAATCACTCAGCTGTCATCCAGTGTAATTTACATGGCCCATCTCACCATCTACGATGTCTTTTTTGGGAAAAAGAACAATAATTTGAATCATATCAAGCCTCTTGATCAAATGCTGGGGAAAGAGCATAAAATATAAAATAACACACTCGGAGTTCAATGAGCAAAACCTGGAATGAAGGGAATTTTATTTTTTCTTCAGTTGACTTGTTTATTCAGCAAATATATTAAACAGTTTAAAGAGGCAAAAAGAACCTTTGGGTTAAAAGATTAAAGAGACACATCAACCAAATGCAACGTGTGGGCTTTAGATCCTGATTGGATCAAATCGCTGTTAAATTTTTTTTGAGATGGGGAAGTTTGGATATTGGATGTTAATTTGTTGCATTATTGTTACTTTTTAGGTATAGATAAGATTATAGTGTTGGAATTATATTTTAAAAAGACATACTATCTTTTAGTGCTAGATCTTGATCTACTTATATAGGAAATTATGCCTGCAATTTGCTGTAAGTTAATCCAACTAGATAGAGAATGGGTCGAGGTAAAAAGAAATAAGATTTTTCCATATATGATAATTATTGAAGATAGGAAACAGATATGTGGGGACCCTTATTTTTGAATATTTGAAATTTTTATAATAGAAAGTATAAAAATAATAGTGACCTGTGTTCTATTCTTTATGATGACTACTGACTTTACAAGATCTACTTCTTTTTTAATATTCTTGGGATAATAAGTATCTTAATATATTTTATAACCTTTTACCTCAAAGTAAGCTAAATATAAATACAGTCACTAACTGTAACAACCAACCCTCAAAGAATTGACAAGTTTTATTTAATGACTCATTTTCCTTTATTTGAACTCAACCCTATGGAATAACAGGGATGTTTTATTCATCAGACTCTTTTTTTAATTTTTGAAAGCCTTTGTAGGAATTAGCAGGTGTTTAATTATCAACGGTAGGATTCTTTATTTGCTGAATGCAGTAGAATGTTGTTAAAGGAAGTTTAAAATATGAAAGAATCAAACGGGAGAACTTGGGGGTAATGAATAAATCTGTTCTCTGTGTCTCGGATTCGTTAAGGTCAAATGAAGTACAATTTAATGTTTTGCAGCTTCATTGTAAACCGAGCTAAAGGAAAACCTTTCTAGTCTTTGGTCAAACATTCCTGTGTGAGGAGAGTGACAGCTACATGGCTAAGGGTTTTGGGATCATACCTTAGACCTTAAGTTTAGATGAGATAAGCTAGGATTTACTGACACATCTATCCCCGGTGTCAGCACTGAGCCCTTACTTCCATTTTTGCATTTTATTTCATGCTGCAAAGATATTTTTGGAGTGCCCACTGTGTATTCAGTTCTGTGTTATGCACTGAGGAATAAGGCAACCTTGAATGATGGTTTTTCACTCCTTCGTTTACCTTGAATGTAAACTGTCACCTACTCCTACTCGTAACCCACACCCCCTGCCCTCCTCTTATGTTTGTTACCTTTCTCTTTTGCTAGAAACATTGCCCTTGCAGCTTCTAATGATGTAATGCCCATGGCAATGCTAAATTGTTTGGATCTGGGAAAAAGGTGTAATTAAGTTGAAGCAGTTTGGAAGCGGCGGGAGGGAGGGCGCATAGCCACCATTTATGTGGATGCGGAAACATCTAGCTTATTCCACGAAAAATCCTGCAAGGTAAGAATCGCTCCCATTTTACCAGGAAGGAATGGAAGTCCACAGAGCCTGAGCAACTGAACCAGGGTCTCATGGCTCCTAAGCATCCTTGTTGGTCAGTGCACCCGGGTCCGTAGAAAGTTGAGGTTGTAACGAACCTGCCATATCCATATACATTTTCCAGAGCGCAGATAATGACGGCAGTTTTCCAATGAAACGTTGGCCATCTGTTTTCACCATGATGTTGCTTCTCACAGGTTTTGTATGGGAAGTTGTGGGGCACGGAGGAGGGACACTTGGGAGCCAGGCATTTGTGTTTTTAAGCAGTTCACTTTGGGCGCCTGCATGAACTTCAAGGTTGCCTAAATATTTTCTGGATGAAAAGAGGGGCACAGGAGGGACAGACAGACACTGGTAGGTTTGGTTGCACTGGGATGACTCTGCTGGTTTTTTGTCTGTATTGCTGCTTTGTTTGAACCTTGAGTTGAATATGTCTCCATGATGTTCAATATAGAGAGAGATCTTTGTGAACAAAGCTGCTATGAGCCCCGTGCATCGGCAGGAAAGCAGCATTTTCCTAAAGCTCGTGGCTGATGTCACTTTTGTGGTCTCAGATAAGAAGGAGATGAAAAGGGTGAAGGTCTACTGTAGATTCTTTTGAAGGCTCATGGATGTGTGAAGTAGTAATAAATAGCAGATCCTAGGTGACGCCTAGCAGATCTGGGTTAACAGGGTTACGTGTGTGCCCATCTTCAGCTTTGGGCTCCGCGTCTCTCAAGGGCTCTTCTGTGAAGAGCACCATGCCAGGGATGACGTCTGGTGTTGGAGCAGAATGTTTGAAAACTGAAGGTGGATGGAGAGCAGTTTTTCAAGTAATGGACTGTAAACCACAGAATGGGAGAAGTTATTTGGGCTGTGGTAAAGCTTGGGCAAATGACTGAGATACGCATTTAAGTGGTGTTTCTTGACCGTGGGTGGTAGGAGTTGGTTGGCTGGATGTGTGCTTTAAATGGACAGCCTTCATTTTATTTTTTTTAATTCTCACCTGAGGACATTTTTTCATTGCTTTTAGAGAGAGAGAGGAAGGGAGAGAGAGAAACATTGATGCGAGAGAGAAGCATCAATTGGTTACCTTCCGTACGTGCCTGAACCAGGGATTGTATGTGCCCGGAGCGGGTATCGTATGTGCCTGGGTTCGGGTACCAAACCCACAACCAATCAGGGTATGTACCCTAACTGGGAATTGAACCTGCAACCTTTCGGTTATAGGGTGATGTTCCAACCGGCTGAGCCACACCAGCCAGGACTAAACAGACAGTCTTACTGGTAGAACAGTAGGCTTGCTCCCTGGACCTTATTCCAGATCTTTTTTCTGTAGTTGTCGGCCAGAGCAGATTTGCGATAACCATCATTCATTTAAAGAGGTTGTCACGAACTTCATTCTGCAGTAGTTTACTTGAGCTAACTCATTTAAAATGAACAAATTCTACTGTTCCAGCTTTCCGTCTTATGTGAATACAAAAACCACGGAGAAATAAAACCTTTAAGTTTCCTTCAATGTTTTAGGCATTACATTGGTTAATACTTTAGTATTCTATGCTTTCTTATTAGTAGCAACTTTTTTCCAAGTCAAAGATGTTTTCTCATGTCATCCACCCCAGATCAGAAAAAAGTTACTTGTCTTTGGAGGGTCTCTTTTTGGAGAGCCCATTGGAGGATCTTTCTAAAGATTGGATCAACCAAAGGAATTTTCCAGTTCAGTGTACATTTTTTTTGCAGTGAGTTTGTGGTTTTGGCATGATTCAAAATATTTATCATCTCAGGTTTCTTTGACAACAAGGCTAGAAAGAAACATTAGTGTAATTTCGCAAAGTGTTGTAGTAATTGTCAACCACTTAGAACATGTATCTTTAATGAGAAAGGAAAATGTCCTGCCATTTATGACAACGTGGATGGACCTTGAGTACATTATGTTGTGAAAAGTTGGACAGAGAAAGACAAGTACTGTGTTATATCACTTATATGTGGAATCCGAAAAAGCCAAACTCTTTCTCTTAATCTAATCATCCTAATAAGTAATAGCCCTGTGGTGTAGTTACTGTCATCTCCAGTTACATGTAAGAAAAGTAAGTCATAGAAATGAAGCAACTTGTTTACAGACACGGAAATATTAACCGTGCCCAAGTATGAAGAACCAAGTACACGTAAATGAACATTTGTGCCAGTTCTTTCTCTGACTGAAATTTTGAAACCCTTACTATACTCCTGTCCTGTGCATTGTGGCTCTCCTGTTTTTTTTTTCTTTATATTCCCCAGTGTAATTTTCAGACTGGTTAAGGATGCAATCATAAAGTTATGGAAACCACACCAAGAGCAATTGATTCTATAGGATATTTAAAACATCAGCTACCACAACGTCTGTGCCTATTTATTGTTGAAATCTTTGCATTCTGGTTCTACCTACAAGGCCTGTTTCACTTGTCTTTTTCAGGGGAAGTCTACTCTGTCAAGTTTTAGTTGAAGCGTATGTAGTCTCCTTTTTGAAGCCTTTCCTTTCTCTTGAGGGAAACAGGTTCTTTTTCCACCTAGAACCCTTGAATTTTGCACTTGGCTCCACTGAAACATAAATTGTTTTCACAGTTATTTTAAGTTCTCTTCATTCCATGGAGCATGAAATGTCTTTTTAAAATATCTTTATAGCCAGTGGTTCTCAGACTTCAGCACCCATCAGAATCATCTGGGACTGTTGAAAATGAAGAGCAGTGAGTCCTGTCCCCAGGTATGGGGTGGGGTCCACAAATTTGCATTTCTAACAAGATCAAGTTGATGTTGATACTACCAGCCTGGACCACAGTTAGAGAAACACTCCTTCATCAGCTGAAACATAAAAAAAATGTTGAATGAATACGTTACTCTAGACTATTATATTCCTCAGGGCCTGCTGTTAGTCAGCTTTCAGTATGAAGAGTGATGAACTAGTGCCCATCAGACCGGAGAGAAAGGAGTATCAGAAGATTACGAAAACAGACTCCAGGCTTTGTCATCTTCTCCAAAATTGCTAACCAGCCATTTGAATTGAGAGGAGGAAATAGAAAGGCAGACTTTTAACTTTGAAAGATAAAAGGAACTTCAGATTTGTGTGTCTTCTGTTTTGAGTCCTTTGGTATTTTGATGTGTTTATCAAAAATGCAACAGCTGATTTCAGTGTACATTATTTCTATGGGGTAGAGATTGCACAATAAGAATAGGACTTGGATTTTAAGAATTTTATGGAAGCCATTAGATTTTAAAATAGTTGTCCAGTTCTACATGAAATCAAATTAATCAATCAAGTGTTCTTAAAATAATTTCACATATTGTATTATTGTAATCGAGCAAACTGGGGCTCATGCACGTGGCACTTTGATGCATGACCCAACAATTGGTATTGAGGGAAACAGGTTTTTATCTACAGGATTCCAACCTTGGGGTGGGGGCTGAGAGAGAGCACTTCTGCTTGGAGCCTTGTTGTCCCACGAGACTCAGCACTTCCCTTGCTCCCCACCAGGCTGTAAGTCAAAACCACCACACCAGAACTTCCCTATACCTTACCCGTTCTTAAGCTGGCTGTGCAAACAGTTCTCCATCCTCTCTGGAAAATACACTGCTGGGTTTCACAGTCTCCGTCCTCTCGGAGCAGCTCCCTCCTTCAGAGCCTGGGGTACGTTGTCCTCAGCCTCCATGTAATAATCCAGGAAAACATGTGCCATGTTACACTGGATCATGATGTAAAGTCCAGGAAGGCACATGTCCTAAGAAAGTGGCTTCTCTGTACGTCCTTCAGAGAAGCAAAAGCCTACAGTCTCAGCATTCCTGGCCATGGTTCAGCATTCCAGGCATCTCCCACGAATCAGTGCTTGGCCTGACAGTTCCATCGCTTTGCCGGATCCCCGCACAGCTCCATCGGCTCTCTCCTTATACCCTTTCCTCCTGCACAGCTGCTACTTCAGTACAGACCACATGCCTGCTTCCTTACTACACCAGGCCGCATGGCGGAATCTTCAGAGGATCAGAGGTAGCTCCTGCCTCACTACAGGCAGCATGGCAGAATCCCTCTCACATGGCTGCCCTCTTCACTGCAGACCAGCACTGCTGCTTGTTGCTTCTTCACAACCCTGTGGTGGACCAGCCCTCGTGGCAGAATTCTCGAAGAACCAGAAGTAGCTCCTTTCTTACTATAGATAGCAAGCCGGAATCCCGACTCCCAGCCGGCAGGTCTTCTGCCTTACACACCAGCCCTCATGGCGGACCACTTCACTGCACACTGCATAGCTGCTTGCTGCTTCCTTTCTCAGACCTCATGGCTGAATCTCTACTTCAAGGCTCCCTCCTCATGGCTGCCCCTCTTCCTTACTGTCACCCTGTATGGCTGACTCTCCTTCTCTCTCTGCTGGCCGTTATTTTAAAAGGCTGACCTGGAGCTTCCTACATGACCTCACATCTGGCGCCTCCTACAGTGTGCCACCTTTGCCAGGTCCCCTGTATCTCTTCTGGCTTCTTTTAGCTGCCGTCTTTAGTCAGGACAAGAGTACCCTGTGACACGGGAGCCTCCGCCTCCCTGCCTCTCACGCAGGCGAGGTATAAGACTCCCCCGCCCCACCTGCTATGTCACAAGTCACTATAGGGTCTGAAAGTCATGTAGACCTTTTGCCCAGGGCAGTAGCGCAGCTGTTAACTTACCTTCGTTGTGAGAAGTATCTTAACCCCAGTATCATCCCCTTCCTCCATCCCCCTACCTTGGGCTGTGGGGAATATTTCAGAGACCCCTGCCCTACTCTGCACCCCGTTTCATTATTTAAATAAAGAAATAACCCATTCTCATAAAAGCAGGAGGCATAAAATGATGCTTACCAGGGGGTGGGAGGCAGGAAATAGAACAGATGTTGTTTAAAGGTACAGATTTCCAAGTTGTAAATAAACCCTAGAGATCCCAGTGCACAATATAGATAGTATTGTATTATAATCAATAAACTTAGTAAAAGACTACAAGTTATTCTAACCACTACAAAAGGATAATTATGTCATATAACAGAGGTAATTATCGCCTCAATGGCAATCATATTACAATATGTAAATATAACTAATATGTTGTGCACCTTAAATTTACACAGTGTTGTATGTCAAATATATTTTTCTTTTTTAAAACTATATTTTATTGTTCATCCTATACGATTGCCCCAATTTCCCCCATGACCTCCTCCACCCATATATTTCATTTGTAAAAAAAAGATTTTATTTATTTATTTTTAGAGAGGGGAAGGGAGGGAGAAAGAGATAGAGAGAAACGTCAATGTGTGGTTGCCTCTTGTGTGCCCCATACTGGGAGCCTGGCCCACAACCCAGCCATGTGCCCTGACTGGGGAATCGAACCGGCAACCCTTTTAGTTCACAGGCTGGCACTCAATCCACTGAGGCACACCAGCTAGGGCACATATATTTCAATACTAAAAGGAAATCTTGTCTATAAGATTAACTAAAATTCAAATCTTGAGACTATTTGGGGGCTGGAACTGTTATTGAAACTGGGGAATCAAAGCTAGTTGTTGTACTTTTACTACTTTGAGATTGTACAGTAAAGGCTAGGAACTTTTTGCCAAATATAAGTATCTTCCCAGGTTTTTAAAATATTTGCTGTTCTCTAAAATCTACATTTGTATACAAAAACATGTGATGAAATTCTTCAAGCCATTTGTTTTTGTACATAGTTTGAACCCTATGAAAGTGTTTATTCTACTCACACGAAAATACTTATCTTTTCTTGACCAGTAGGGTAAAGGAAAACTGCAAACACGTGCAGAGATGACCCTTGGGTTTCCTGTGATGCAGTCGCTGGAGGCAGAGCAGTGAACCAGGCATGCAGTCCCCTTTCCAGGAATTTCTAATGCAGGGACAAAGCTGAACGTTGAAGAAATCAGTTGCACTAAAATGATGTAGGTTATGTGATTGGGGAAGGTGGGCAGCGGAAGCTGGTAATAGCAAGTGGTCAGTTCTGCAAAAGTGAGATTTAACAGTGGAAATTCTGTAACAGAAGTGATAAGATACATAGATAATATTTATAATACCAGATAGGAAGTGATAACTGTTACAGGAGGCAGACAGATAAAGTACTCTTTGTTTGTAGAGAAAGAAATTACTTCCACAACAGCATGGGTGGAACTGGAGAGCATTATGTGAAGTGAAATAAGCCAGGCGGTGAAAGATACCATATGATCTCACCTGTAAGTGGAACCTAATCAACAAAATAAACAAGCAAACAAAATACAACTAGCAACATTGAAGTAAAAAACAAGCTGACAGTAACCAGAGGGGAGAAGGAAGGGGGATAACAGGAAAAGGAAGGGAAGGGTAACCAAGGAACATGCTTAAAGGACCCATTGACGAAGTCAAATGGGGGAAGGACTGAGGATGGGAGGTGGGGAGGGGTGGGGTTAGGGAAAGTGGTTGCAGGCAAATGTTGATGTGGGCATGATGGGAGGGTTAGGGTTAGGGATGCAGGGTGGAGGGAAAAAGGGAGAAAAAAATGAGACAACTGTAATAGCATAATCATAAAATATACAAAAAAATATTACTTCTGTTTTAGTAGATTAGGGGAGCCCTCAATAAGGATGATGATAATTTTGCTGTACATTAAATGGCAAGTTTCAGTTTGCAAAGAGCTTTCTGCTAGTCCTACGGAAAATGTGGGAGGCAACTGAGATATATTAGATACGGGCTCGGAGAGGTAGTACGACATACCTAAGGCTGCTCTGTGAGTGGTTATACAAGCATGTGTTTGAGTTCAGCAATTTTGACCATTTTTCCCACATAGAACCAGAGAGATCACATATCATACCCCTTCATACCCTCTCCTCCGCTTTCTGCCACGGCTTCCCATCACATACTAGGGTAAAGCTTTCATTCTGGACCATGGCTTGCAAAGCCCACACAGTCTGCCTCCTGTGTTCCCCCCAAGACTAGCCCTGGACAGGCCCCCTTGCTTACCCCGTATGCTAGCTGTTTAGGGACACACCAAGTTTCTTTCCAGCCAGCGGTTCTTAACATTGCAGTTGCATAGGAAGCCACTCGCAACCTGCTTCTTGATTGGTTCATTGTTAGAACAGTACTTCCTCAGGGAAGCCTCCCAGACCTAGGCATCTGAAGTATAACCCACCTTCCCATCAGCCTCCATCTCTCTCCTCTGTGTTATTTTTGTTATGGCACTTAGCACATCAGAAGTTAGAATTTTTTGTTCATCTGTTTGTTGTCCTGTATTCCCTGCTAAAATGAGAGTTTCATGATGGGAGGTGGCAGGGATTTTTCTGCTCACTACTGGTTCCCTATGCCTGGAATATAGGAAGCACTTGATAAGTATTAAATGAAGAAATGAACCTTTAATTGCTTAAGGTATGGTTTCCAAGAGTCAGAAAAGAGAATGATTGGAATGACTAAATAGTTTCCAGCTTACGGAAATCTAGAATTTATTTTGGACAAACTTAATGTGAAACACACAAATTTTTTTTTTATTAAAGTACAATTGATATATAAAATCGATGTTATATTACATAGTGATTTGATACTTATATACCATGTGATGGTGAAACACAAACTTTTAACTTCATTTTTGGATTGTCGATTGCTAATATATAGAAATATGATTGATGTGTATGTATTCATTATTCAACCTTTGTGAATTCCTTTATTAGCTCTAGTAGGTTTTTCTTTTGTGTATGGGTAGATTCCTTAGACTGTTCTATATACCAGTCATTGACACCTACAAATAGAAATAGCTTTACTTCTTCCTTTCAAATTTGGATGTCTTTTATTTCTTTTTCTTGCCAAATTGCCCTAGCTAGAACTTGGAGTGTAGAAGTCAATAGAAGTGCCTCTGTAATGGAAGTAGTGAGAACAGACGCCTTTATCTTGATCTCTATCTTAATGGGAAGGCATGCAGTCTTTTTACTGTTGACCGTGTTAGCTGCGCGTTTTTCATAGATGCCCTTTATCAGGCTGAGGAAGTTCTTTTTGTTCCTAGTTTGTTGAGTGGTTTTATTATGAAAGAGTGTTGGATTTTGCCAAATGATTTCTCAGTGGAAACCTAAAGTTTTAGATTTGATTTCTTCTTTTTATTTTTAAATTGGTTTTTAGAAAGAGAGAGACGGACATCGGTTTTGCTGTTCCACTTACTTACGCGTCCGTTGGCTGATTCTTGTACGTGCCCTGACCCGGCAGCCAAACCACCCTGGGGACGGCACTCTAAGCAACTGACCTACCTAGCCAGGGCCGATTTCTTCTTCTTAAAGCAGGACTGTGAGACGAAGCTTAACTTCTCCGCCCGCACTGAGCAGAGGTTTGGGAGTTTCCCCGCCTTCCTCTGCGAGCTTTCTAACGGTCCGAACTGTCCCAGAAGATGCCTGTGCGTGTCCTCTGGGAAGAACTCTCATGATGGATGCTTCCCCGTAAGTCTCGAAACAGAGTGCTGGAATGCGATGCCCTGTCTGATGTGCACACCGTTCCTTGTTTGTTTTGCAGGTGTAATACTGTCAAAGCACTGTTGAATGAGCTGATTGTGAGCTGTTGATACAGTTCAGACCTTGGCAGTTCTCTAATCTCCTTGAACCTTTAGTGTTTGCTTGCATTCGTTTGCCCTGCAAATAGTCAGTGACATAAGTGATCTGAAAGTGAGAATATATCTAAAGCTGCTATTTATAACAGACGAGGTTCTAAGCAGTGCTGAGACCTTGTAAAATACACGTATGGACTTCCTGAGCATGCAGCAAAGACTTGACTTCTACTCTGGTGCATTGTCAAACAGCTGTATTACAGGCATGATTGGGCTGCATGGGACTTCTATTCTTGATGTTAAAATAACGTCCAGCGAAGTGAGTTGGTGAGAAATAAGATGTCAAGTATAAGAGTGTTAATTTAGTAAGTTACTAGTTTGAATAGTTAATTTCGTAAGTCTAATACGTTTTTTTGTTGGGTGAGCTTTACTGTCCAGTATCACTCTATGCCTTCATTAAGGTATTAAACTAGCACTGTTATTTCTTAAAATTTCTGAATATTTTTTGGAAAACAACATACATGTTGGGATCTCTCTTTAGGAGAGGATCCTGCCCCTTTTATTTTTATTTTTTAAAAAGATTTTATTTTATTTTTAGAGGGGAACGGAGGGAGAAAGAGAGGGAGAGAAACATCAATGTGTGGTTGCCTCTCGCACGCCCCCTACTGGGGACCTGGCCCGCAACCCAGGCATATGCCCTGACTGGGGCATCGAACCGGTGATCCTTTGGTTCACAGGCTGATGCTCAATACACTGAGCTACACCAGCCAGGGCAGATCCTACCCTTAATTTTAGTCAGTGAATGCTGTTAAATGGTGTTTTGGTTTTAGTTTAACATTTTTATATTATAGTTCATCTAGGGTTACTTAAAAGACTGAGATGCTATGACCGTGGTTCATATGGCTTAAAATCCAGTGAGATTCTGTGAGAAGGGAGGGCCTCATCAGTTTGTTGTTTCATTCTTGCCAATTAGCCTATAAAGTATTTATTTATTTATGTTGTTATCATTATTATTATTGTTGACTCCATTTTACAAAACAAAAAAACAAGTCTTGGGCAGATTGCTTCCCTAAGGCCATACTATTAAACAGTGGAGTGTGGATTGATTACAGGCAGCCCACTTCCATATAATTGTACTTTTAAGCACATCCTAATTCAGTGACTAATTCTTTAGTCACTTGAGTGTCATTCATGACAAATATTAGGATTTTTTTAGAGAGAGAGGAACGGGGTGGGGGGGTTACATCAAAGAGAGAAACATCAATAGGTTGCCCCCTGGCCATGCCCGTACCAGGGAGAGAACCTGCAGCCTAGGTATGTGCCCTGACTGGGGACCCAGACTGCAACCTTCCGTTGTGCGGGATGGTACTCCAGCTGAGCCACCTGGCCAGGGCATGTTGCTGTCTCTGTTTAAACATACAGGCAGATAAATGCTCTAGATTTTCTTTTTTTTTTTTTTTTGGTAATGGCTTTATTGAGATAGAATTCATATACCATGCAGTTTACCCATCTGAAGTATTTTTCTTATATTCATAGAGCTATGCCACTGTCATAATCAATTTTAGAACATTTTCATCACCCTCAAAGGAAACCCCATGCCCTTTAGCTGCTACCTCCCCAATTTCTGTCAACGCCCTCTGGCCGTAGGCAACTACTAATGTTTTTAAAATAAATTTACCTATTAGGGACACTATAGAAATGAAACGTTACAATGTATGGCCTGTCGTGACTGGCTTTTTTTACTTAGGGTAATGCTTTCAAGGTTCATCCATCTTGTTGCGTGTGTCAGAACTTCTTTCCTTTTTATGGACCATTTGAGTATATACCACATTATGTTTATCCAGCCATCATTCAGTGGGCATTTGAGTAGATTCTACTTACTGGCTGTTATGAATAATGCTGGGATGAACATTTGTTTTGTTCTGAGCGCTCTGTTAACTGAACGGTCTGGTTTCCCTCTGCTCCTGTACTGTATTTACTTGCTGATTAATCTGAATATAATGTTGAACATGGTAAAATCTTATATGGTTGGTTTTAATATGGTTCCACCTTGCTGGATGTTTAAAATTTTGATTCTTCGATAGATTGTGTGATCTGTTTATTCCAACCCTCGTATACTGTGCCAGCTGGTTGAATCTCTAGTCTCTGTCTGCATCCATATCATAGATCAAAATACTGCCCAGGTTGGGGGTGGCTTCTCTACCACATGGTCTGTTACTATGGAAGAGGCCAGGGCCATCTCCCCCTAGCCACTGCTCTATGTGCTATTAAGGGACTCACACATTTTTATGTTAATGTGAAGTATTTCAAGTTTTAAAAACAACCTTTTATTTCTGCCCGGACCAGGGTATTCTGCTATTACGGGATCGTCCATACCAGTTTCTCATCTCCAGTTTGGTCAGTTGTTTCACGTTCCAGCTCAGATCAGAATTTGAATTCTGGCGTGTGCCCCACTTATTATCAGATTGACCTCGGGCAAGTTAGTTGAAACTTAACTTGTTTAATTTTTTTCATCTGGACAATGAGGAGATAATAGCAGCACACACTTCACAAAGCTATCGAGAGGATCGAATGAAGGAATCCATGCAGAGTGCACGGCACGTTGTTAAGGGCAGTCCGTCAAGGAAGAAAATGGAGGCAGGACAAGTTTGCATGACCTTTTTGGTGCCAGAGCTGCGGCTCCTCAGAGCAAGCATGACACTCCTGTTCCTTCTGAGCTTTGCTTTGCTCCCTTATCAGTTTCTGAAGGAAATGAATCTGATTGGCGCACACACCTGTGCCATTTATTAGGAGTTGACCGGGTTCCACACTGCCCTTCCTCGAGAGTGTTATCTGACATTTTCGTGTGTTTGCTTATCATTGTTGACCATGCACCAGAAAACGGAGATGCCCCTCGCAGCTGAGACTCGGCTGGTCACCATATAGAGAAAACTCTGGCACATGAACACAGCCCAGTCCTTTGAGGATCCGCCTACCTAGTGACGGCAGTCAGAGTAGCCATCTTATCATTCATGTCAGTGAATTATTATTTATTCAGACTGGAATCATCTTGTTTAGAGAACTGTGTAATCTGCACGTCATATTCAGATTTCAGTTATCACTGGGAGCTATGACTCAGTCTTGTGGAATTTTAAGACACAATTTCAAGTAAACGTGCTGTCTTTATTTAAAAACATATTATTTATTTTTAGAGAGGGGATGGGAGGGAGAAAGAGAGGGAGAGAAACGTCAGTGTGTGGTTGCCTCTCATGCTCCCCCTACTGAAGGCCTGGCCCACCACCCAGGCATGTGCCCTGGACTGGGAATCGAACCAGTGACCCTTTGGTTCGCAGGCTGGCACTCAATTCACTGAGCCGCATGAGCCAGGGCTGCCTTTTAAAAAGAGGTTTTTTGGTTTTTTTTTTTTCCCTTTGATTTGTCAAACATTTCGCTACTGTTTTTAAAGCTGTGGTACCAAGTTATTATTTGAAGATATTCACAGCCCAGTCCCTTGAGGCCTTAGAAAAACTAAAAAGGCTGAGGAAAGACAGGCATCTTCTTGCTCATTCTCTTCAGATGCTGTTATGGAAATGATACGGATGTTTTCTGTATTCAAGTAGAAGTTATATTTAAGTTAATATTTGTAGGTAGTTAGGTTTTTCTGCTATGTGTAGCAAAACGTCAGGACCATAGCATAGAGTATATTTCTCAAATTTATGTACAGACCTCTTAACAAAGGGGGAAACATTTTGCAAGAATCCTGTGAATTTATCCAAGCCCCACAAACATAAGATACTTAAGTTTTATCGCATGAAAATGTCTTCTGACTGCCAGTTATCAGGGTTCTTGCCTGGTTTGGTGTTCATAAATGAGAATATTTTATTTTTGGTTTATCACAGATATAAAAAGCCTTTGAACTTGTTAACTTTGGAGAATACCCTAATGGTTTTCTAATGCCATTTGAGAACACTTGCTCCAGAGGTAAACCAATTGGTAGGAAGAGAGAGCTTTGATTGCTTCCAGGAGTTTGCAGATGGTGTATTCATGAAGCTCTTGGTTAGGCTAGAAGATGCAGTCTTTCCTTCCCAGATTTTGTATGGCTGCAAGTTTGCAGGTAATTAAAAAAAAAATTATGTGTGTATGTGTATGTATGTAAAACAAACATATATTTGATGTGTGAACTTCAAATATCAGGCAGTCTTATTTATAGCTAACATCCACGTTTTCTTTAAATACTTGATAATCGTGCTCTACCGTTCCTGCATTCTCGCCTGTGCTCCAGTTGCCTTGAGCTGTACGGTTGGCTGGTCAGGTTCTGACACAGCTTCTTACCTGGTACTCGCCTGGTTCCATGTGTGGCCCCTGGACCACTTAAGCAGGAGGAGATGATGACTCAGTTTTGTTACCTGGGCTTGTACCTACCTATGAATGAGGAAACCGTTAGTTTTTTACAGCTGCCACGTCAAAACTTGAGAACCACAGACTTTTATTTTTCACAGCCCCTGGCATCCAGGCGCTGCTTGATCCCTCTGGAGGCTCTAAAGGAGAGTCTGTTCTTTGCCTTTGCCTCTTCTAGTTTCCCGTGGCTGTTGGCATAGCTTAACGTTTGGCTCCCTCTTTGTCTCTATGGTCCCACTGCTTCCCTTGCTTCTGTTTGTCAGATCTCACTGGGCCTCACTCTTGTAAGGATGCTTGTTATCGGATTTAGGATGCGTCCAGATAATCAAGAATAAACACCTCCTCTCAGAATCCTTAAATTAATCACATCTTTTGCCATGTAAAGTAATATTTACTCTTTGACCATATGAGGTGCTATTCACAAGTTCTGCGCCTTAGGATATAGACTTACCTTTTTTGGGGGGTCGGGGGCACTATTCAGTCTCCTACTGTAACCGAAAGCCCTAGATTATTTTAGCTGACAAAAGCATTCGTGCAGAATTCTGGATGCTTAGCAAAAGAATATCGCTCACTCTCGAGAGCTGGCCGTTTTTCTTCCAAGAACTAAGTGATGCGTTGCATCATTCTGTTTTTCATTCAGTAAAAACTTAGCATGAACTAGGCACAGGGCCGGTATCATGGGGGACACCCTTCAAAACGTTACAGATGCTAGGTCTGTCTTTAATGGGGTTTGTGTTCCACTGGAGACTCTCAATGCATAGCCTTCTTCTTTGAACCCTTACCACCTGCCAGCCATCCAGACGTTTCCCTCACTTGTCTGTCCTTTCAGAGACTCCTGCCCACAGCCAGCATTTGACAGCTTCATTTCCTGGTTGAGCGCTTTACGTGAACCTGAAAATTCACACTGGCTTCAAGGGAGGAAATGAAGCTAATGTAGTTGGTGGGTGTAGGACAGCCATCATTGTCTTCCCTTTCCCCGAAATGAAAGCTACCCTCTGGCGAAGTCAGAGTCGGACATGGGTATGTGACCTGACTGTTCCCAGGGCTTTCCCTCCAGTGCGTGATATGTGTTGATCATCTTTACCGTCATTCTCTCTCTCTCTCTCTCTCCATATGCACAACTTCTTGAGCATATCGAAAGGGTCAGATCCTGTGCCAGGTACTTTTGCACATTATCATGTTTAGTCCACCGTTATCATCCCATTTAATAAATGAGGCCAACGAGTCTCAGAGGAAGGAAGTTACCTGTTTAAATTCCTGTGGCTAGCTCATGGTCTGAACTGCTTCACCCAGAGCCTGAGCTTCACAGTTAAAGCATTCCGCCCCTTCACTCATCGTACACAATGGGCTTTCAGGTTTCAAGGAGTTTAAAGGCAGTCATTTTAAAGGTACTATAGTGATCGAGTTGAGCTGTACTTGTCTTTGGATATTTTATGGCTCTTCTTCTGGTTTCTTCTTGGTTCACTCTCAGAATGCAATATAATGGACCTGGAGTGAACAGGTTCCCAGCCTTTTGCGTTCCTTTTCTCTTTCTTCAGTGCTTTAACTGGGAAGGTGTTTGCAGATCAGAGGCGCGGTTTAGAAGGTCCCCAGAAGTCAGTGTGGAGACAGGGGAGGTCAGGAAAAGCTCTGCCAGTTTTGGCTAGAGGACATGCAGGCAGGCTGTTTTCTGCTTATGCAAAGTGGGAGGCACATTTACATAGAAGAATGGTAAGCTTTACCCGTTCAGTTCTCTCTTTGGAGTGTCTTGTCAACTCTGAGGCACCCCAAGTTCTAATGAAATGAATAAACCTTTCTGTCTTTTCTTTTTTTCCACCCCTCTTCTCTCCCTTCCTCAAAGATATATATATATCTTATATTCACATACACATATATA
The DNA here is from genome assembly GCA_004026545.1 of Mormoops blainvillei. Taxonomy (NCBI): domain Eukaryota; kingdom Metazoa; phylum Chordata; class Mammalia; order Chiroptera; family Mormoopidae; genus Mormoops; species Mormoops blainvillei. Next base: position 49,456 of record PVJD01007025.1, on the reverse strand, counting down.
TAGGGGGGGAGAGAGAGAGAGAGAGAGAAGAGAGAGAACACTTATCATAAAGCATTATTCTTGGTGCTGGAGATGCAGCACTAAACAGAAAGATGAAGAGCCTTGCCCCTGAGTGGCTCATACAAGTGGGACAAAGTGGAAACTTCAGGAGAGCAAGAAGCCACAGCACATTGTTACCCTGTGGACTAGTTACATGGTGGGTAGGTTGTTCGGTGATAATTATTCTGGGGGAGAGAAATTTTGCAAATGTTTATTTCTCCTTGCTTTCTTCTGAGCCGCCCTTTTTATTAATGTACAGGGAGGGGCAAAATTGTAGGTTTACAGTTGTGAGTTACCAGAACATAGTGTCTTCTTCTATTATTATTTATTATTGCCTTATTTTTAGTATGAGTAACTGTAAACCTACTTTTGCCCCACTCGGTATTTTTAAAGGAGAATTACTAAGTTGTGACTTTCGTTTAGGTAATGTTTCTAATTCGTTTAAGGCTTATCAGCTTTCCTGTGTTGTCCCACTACAGACTGACTGCTGTGCTTCAGTTTAAGAGATGGGCCATTAGTATTTACATAGAAACTTAATCCAGGCTTAAGAGTGCAAACAGATAGCTTCTGAAATCTGACAGCCATTAAGGAAAAAACAGTTCCTTTGTTTGGGTTGCGGGGTAGGGGGGGTGGCAAATGGAGAGGCATAGTCATAGGCTGTAATTTCAGTGCGTATGCCTTTTAGAAAAAATTAGAAGAAGGAAGTAAACGTTGCCTGCCGCAAAGACCTGAGATTTAGGATGGATGGGTCTGATTTGGATTTGCATTCATATTTAATGGTTCAGGGCCCTTTCCTGTGGGCTGGTGCACATTTAGCTAATGAATGCCTTCAGAGGAGACCTCGTTGGCCCTAGGAGGTCACGCCCAGGCTCCAGATCTGTAAGCCCCAGAGGGAAATCTGGCACGGTTGTCACCTAGGCCATGGCAGGGCTCACCTGTGGAGCGGTTTTCGCACCGCCCACTTGCCTGGTTTCTTAGTTTCTAAAAATCAAAGGGCCAGGGCAGGAGTTCAGGTGTCGACCCGGAGTTATTAAGTTGGCTCTTCCAGCCATTTTTCACAGCCTCGAGTCACCCACCAGCCAGACCCTGACCCCTGCAGTGGTGGGCACCTTCTTCTGCCTGGGCCGTCAGCTTTCCACTTTGTAAAGCCGTCGTTAAATTGAATTCAGACTGTTGATTCCATTTTTCTTATGAACAGCTTGTCAGCTCTCTGGGCTTTGCCGCCCTGGTGAGGACCTTTCTTGCCTGGCCTCCTGGGATCTTCTGTTGGGTTCACAGATGCTGCTCTGGTTTGGGGGCAGCCCAGGGGCCGCTGGCCGTTCTGGGAAAGCAGCTGAGGAGTGGTCTGGGTCCGAGAGCCATGCCGGCCCGAATAGAGTGGTGGTCCGCAGCCCGCAGGACAGGTCTGCTCTGTGCGCGGGGAACCGCGGAGCCTGAGCGGGACCCGAATTCCTCCCTGGGCTCCGAGCATCTGCTCTTCGCTGCCCTGTGTACTGAGTGGGCGTAAAACCCAAGGGCGTCCGTTATGACCTTTTGGAGAACTCCTTGACCTCCAGATTGGACTTGAAAGTAACGAAGCTTTTGGTTGTGACTCCTGACGATTCTGTATGTGGTGGAAACCTAGGTGTTTAAATGTGTATATTTTTAAAATTAAGAATAGCTTTCAGTGCTGAGTAACCAAGTAGAAAATGAATGGAGGTTTTTTCCCCTCTCTGAAATCATAGCTAAACGTGAAAACTGAGCGATGGAGATAAAAGTTGGCTGTTTGGCAGCCCGCTAATGAATTGCGGGATGTAGGCATAGGACACCAACACTTACACTTGATAGCAGTCAGGTAGTATGAGCCCTGACGGTATAGCATGGTACCTTCTAGGAAGTAGTCTTGCCAACACCCTCCCCTCGCAGCTCCCCAAACAAAAACAAAAAAGACCTGGGCCTTTTCAAACGTCTGAGTACCAATATTCGGGAAGTACAAAGGAGTGAAAAACATGATAAATAGCACCATAGAAATATAATAGGCAAATTCCAGACTGGCTAAAGGTCTGGGGTTTTTTAATGAAAAAATTGCAAATGGGAAATGAAAAGAAATGGGGAGGAAAAACTATAGGTTAAAGGTTCGAAAAGACCTGCCAACCAATCCCCGTATGAACCTTTCTTGGATTCTGATTCAATTTGGAAATTTTAACCCTGACTGGAAATTGGGTAGCATTAGGGAACTGTTTAACGTTTTTTAGGAGTGATAATACTTTATGGATTTTTTTTAAAAAAGAGCCCTGTATTTTAAAATGTTAATGGATGAAATAAAGTAATTAAGATTGGTTTTACATAATATGCAAGGGGGGAATGTGAGTGGGCATTGTGAAATAAGACTGGCCATGAGCGGTGAGTAGGTATGTGTGTGGGGGGGTGGGATTCTGTTTATTTTAATGTTTATTGGGGTTTCTCCATAATTAGAAATAAAAGGGAGACATGGTAAGGTAGCTCTGAAAAAGCTTTTCCTAATATAAAAGCTACACATATGTTCATTGTAATAAATGCAGGTAAAGTAAATCTCTTTGAGTTGGTTACCTTGAATACCTGGCTATCTGTGTGTACGTACATATGCCCCTCAGATTTTTTTTGGATGAAAACGAATGCTATTGTATTGTGCTGTAATCTGCTCTTTTCATGGAACTATTTATTTGGCATGTTGTCCTAGTCCATTCAATACTCTTCTAAAGCCTCTAGAACTGACTGTACAGGAATCTTTGATTTAATGCTTATACTGTGATTTTACTTAACTATCTCCTTATTAAATAAATGGGTACTTACAGTTTTAGATCTTATGATGAGTGCTATGATAAATCCTCCTAACTAAATCTTAACACACTTCCTTCTTTCTTTAAATAAATTCCTTGGAAGTGCTCCGGCAATATTCATTTCCATTGTTTTAGGTAGCTGTTGCTTACAGCTATATTAACCAGATAGATATAGTAAAGATGCCATCTTTATAACTCAGGCGTGGCCATGTAGCATCTGTATAATACAATGACTAGCCAGCATTTTCCTCAAGCTAAAAACGCTGATCCCCCATGCTCTGACATTAGCCTGAAGGTCAAAATTTCCTTGCCAGCAAGGGACACTGAAAATGCAATAGAAGATGACTCTGAGTGTTCATATTCCATGCAAGTTTGGGAAAATAACTTAATATTTTTTCTCACCAGTGTTTTAAAATGCTTTGGATTGGGAGGGTTGGGTACAACCAGATGCTAGGGTTGTTTAGAGACCTCATAGAAACATGTATTTTGTAGTCAGAGGGTGAGTTCTTTATCTCTTTTCCTTACCCTGGCCGTGAGGGAGTGGACCATCCTTGGTAGGATGGACATGAAATTGATTTATATTTTCAAATTCCACAAAAGAGCCTGTAGGTACGTCTTCCATCTCTGAATAAGGAAACTTACAGTAACTACAGAGTCACATGTTTGATTTGGGAGGTGGGTAGGTAGTGGGTGTCGGAAGAGGCCTATAGATAACACAAATATGAGTTCCACTCTCAAAATGAAAAACAATATGATACAAAGATGAAGTAGCTCATCTCAAGTAAGCGTTAATGACTCCCGCCCAGGCCCTGTGAAGGTAGTTGAGTGAACAGACGTACTCAGGACCCCTCCTTAGCCTTAGAAACCCACTCATGTGAGATCTGTACAAAGCCTTAGAGGAAAATGGTTAACTCCAGCATAGTCATTAAAAGCAAAGGCTGTAGTGTTGACAGAACTGAGTTTGAAAACTACGGTGCTACATGGAGTTTTGTGAGCTTCGGCAAATAACATGAACTGGTGTTGCAGTTTCCCCGTTTGTTGAAATGGTGGATAGTAAGACTTAACTTCATTGGGTGGCTGTGAGGAGTAAGTTATATAATAAATGAACTAATACGTGTGTTTAAAGTGATTAGGATAGTTCTTGGTGTGTAATAATGGCTTTATAAATAATAATTATTGGTATGCTGGCCTTCTTAGCAGCATCTTAAGGCATCTATCTAATCTAGCACAGTGAGTGCATTAATAGGCAGTCAGTAAATGCTTATTATATGGTCAGTTTGGTTGTGTATTTTAATGGGTAAGTTCTGTGTAATTCTTTCAGATCAACCAGGATACCCTTTTTTTCTTTTTCTTTCCTTTTTTTAGGACACCCTTTTTTCTGAGTTGACCATTTACACCGTGTAGAAAGGAACAGACGAGGCTTCTGTCCCACCCCCACACCCCCCTTCGGGCTCTGTGGAATCAAATCCATTATGTAGGTAGCACCTCCTCTAACAGCGATGATCACGATCACATTGAAATCATACTGTGCATCTCCAGAGTTTCAGCAGATGTGTGGATATTAAGTTATTAATAACTAATTTGGTGCTAATTATCTGCCCTGGAGTTCTTGGAGCTGATAAAGAGGTGTCACCTATTGTACCAGACCTCTGTTCCGCTCTGGAAAATCATTTGTGGCAGATGTGCCAAAGTTAACTTTTGAGCATTAGGTTTCAAACATTTTGTCCCACAGGTCTTGGTTTTATTTTTTGTGCATTGTGAAACCTTTCTGTGAAACTGATGTGACTTGCTGTAAGTAGAAATTCCATGTATTACTTCCAAAGAAGGGGATTGCCGATGTGTGACGATAGATTTTCATCTCTGAGATGATAGAACTAAGTCAGCTAAGTAATCCGGGAAAGAACTAAAAGCTGCTGAAGGGAATTCAGTAGTGGTTCTAAAGCTCAGTGGGTTTTTGGGAGATGACTGTTTCTGATGGGCCTTGAACTTGGATCTTGCAAGATTTAGCTTCAGCACTAAGGCTATGTACCCCCACCCCCGGTTGTTCAGACTCTAACCCAGTTGGTAATAGTTTGCCTTCTCTAACTGTAAAAAGTCTTTGAGTTGGGCCCTGGCTGATGTGGCTCAGTGCATTGAGAGTCGGCCTGCGAACCAAAGGGTCGCCAGTTTGATTCCCAGTCAGGGCACATGCCTGGGTTGTGGGCCAGGACCCCAGCAGGGGAAGCATGAGAGGCAACCACACATTGATGTTTCCCTCCCTCTCTCCCTCCCTTCCCCTCTGTCTAAAAATAAAATAAATAAAATCTTTAAAAAAACCAAAAAGAAACTTAAAAATAAAAAAACCTTTGCGTTGGAAATCCTGGGTACAAGACGGCATGGTAGGGATGATCCATGACATCCAGGATTGATGGGGCTGTAGAAAATCAAGAGAGATATTGTGAATGAGATAATGATTGAAAATACCACCCTTTCTCTCCTTTTTATCTGTCATTACGTGTAAGCTTTAGATTGCTGGAACTTTTTGCCTCCTGCTTTGAATAGACAAGATACTCATTTGTCTTCAAGTCAGTCCAATGAGAGAAGGCGGTGTTGCTTTATGGTTGACAGAATCCATTTGCTGCTAGGAAGTTACAACATTAGGGCTGCCTGGTTTGCTTTGTCTTTCAAAATTAGCTTCATAAATGCACACAATGGAAGAGGCTCCTGAGCTCGGATATTGCATTTTCTCCTACCAAACTAAGAGCATTTAAAAACATCGAAACATTTCCAGACCAGGGATAAAAATATAGCATCAAAGATATAAGGGAAAACTGAAGATGAAAGTAAACAAATAGACACCAAGGTTTAGCAAATATTGACAACAGTTAACACCTCTTATTGGTTAAGTTGGCAGAAAACCCAGTGTTTGGGCTGACCCACAGAGAATAAAAACTATCCAGTCGGGTTGTGGTTGATGGCTTTGTCCACACTCCCCGTCCCTGCTGTATCGGGCTACCTGCTCTCTGAAGCGTCTTTCTGGACTGGGCCTTCCTGCTCTGTGAGTCCTGGTGGAGGCCGTATGTCTGGTGTTCATTTGCTAGCCTCTCTTGCAGCTAGTGCCTGAGGCAGGTGACCTGGACTCCATCAGTTACAGATACCTGCGCGAGGCTTTGAGTATGTTGCTAGTTTTGCAAAGACGGAGACAAAGCCATTTTGGCGGTGGCTGTAACTTCCTGTTAATAAGGACAGTGGTGGCAGTGGAGGGCCCTGGTGGCAGTGGAGGGCCCTAAGTGCCTCAACTGGCCTAGTTCTGTAAAGACCTGATGGTAAATATTACAGGCCCTGTGGGACATGGGGTCGTTTTTGGAATTGCTCAGCTTTGCTGTTACAGCATGACAACAGCCATAGATAATATGTGGTTCTTGCCAGAGTTTGCTAATCTCTGATCAATCCTACCTACTGATCCTGGGAGCTGAGCTACCTAATACGTTTCAGTAAATTTTTTTTCTTAAATCAGGCAAAGTAGGCTTATTTTGCTGGCCTATAGGATACTCCTTCCTACTTCCAGACTCCTTAGTCCTAAAGTAGTGTGTATGGGCTGAGAAACCCCACCTGCTTTCTGCAGACACAGGCAGGCATTGCATCTATCTCCAGAGAGATGGCCACTCTTTTGGGGTAAATGTGGCTACTCTTGACTATCTGCAGCAGATCATTTACTTTGCATCTTTGTTCAAAACTTTTCTTGGAATTACACATCTGGAAACACTTGCATTTGAAACGCCTTTTTCTCCATGGGGGGCTCTATACCTCTTCACCAGTCTCCCCCAGTGGTGCATTCTGAAGGGTCATATCAAAACCAGGAACTTGACGTCAAATTCACAGACTTTATTCAGATCTCCCCAGTTTTACACGTACTCAATTATGTGTGCATATGTGTGTGCATGTATGTAGTTCTCTGCGTTTCTGTCATGTGTCGATTCATGTAGCCACCACTGTAATCAGTTTGCAGGACTGTCCCATTACCCGGACCCTGTGCGCCACCCTTTTACAGCCACAGCGAGCCCGTGCCCTCCTCCCTTACCCCGGCTGTCACAGACTTGGTCATTTCAGGAATGTCACATGATTGCAGTCACACAGTATATGACTTTTCGGGATTGACTTTCTTCCCTTAGCATAATTCCTCTGATTCATCCAAATCATTGGTCTCTTTTCTTTGCTGCGTGGTTTTCCATGGCATGGATGTAACTGTTTGTTGGACCACTCATCTGTTGAAGGACATCTGGGTTTTCCCAGTCTTGGGCTTTTACAATTAAAGCTTCCAGGAACATTCATGTACAAGTTTCTGAGTGAACCTGAGTTTTCATTTTGTTCTGAAATAAATGCCCAGGAGTGCATTGCTGGGTCATGTGGTAAAAAGCGCATGTTTTGTTTTTTAGGAATCTGCTACACTATTTTCCTTACCTAGGCACAGACAGCTTGGAATGGCAGTTTTTGAAGAGCTCTCCCAGTCTTTCAAATTTTATTCTCATTCAGATCATTATGGGGGTTAATTTTCCCAAAACAGTAATTGCAGTTCTCCTACCTGCCAGATATACCAAACACCATACTGTCTCATTCAATCCCCATACCTCCCCAGAGGAGGGTCAGTGCCATTATTTTGGTAGACAGGGAAACTGAGTCACCAAGCATGTAGTTAACTTACTCAGGCTCACCTAGGTCTTTCAGAGGCAGATACAGCAATTCGAACTCTGAGTGTCTTCGGAGCTAGTGCTGTTAACTACCCCATGATGCTACCTTAAAAAATTAAAAAAAAAAAAATTTATTGATTTTACAGAGAGAAAGGAAAGGAGACAGAGGCATAGAGAGAGAGAGAGGGAGAGAGGGAGAGAGAGAGAGAGAGATTGATTGATTGATTTGTTAGTTCTACCTGTTCATGCATTCATTGGTTGATTCTTGCATTTACCCAGACTGGGGATCAAACCTACAACCTTGGTGTATTGGGATGAAGCTCTAATTAGCAGAGCCACCTGGCTGGGCTAGCCTGCCTTTTAAATACCACTGATTGTTTTATGTACTCAGTGCCTTGAGGTGTTACCTTATCAACTGTCCTGATTCTGATCATGCCCTGCCCCCCCTTTTTTAAAAATTTGAGTGGGGAACTCAGTGTTTGACTAAGCTGTTCCTGGCTACCTGAGAATATTCTGACAGTTGAAGTAGTAAAGGAAACTGTTGTAGAGCATAATGAACCACACTGGAGATGAAGACTTTCTGAGGTTAACGCAATCCCAACAGGACTCATGTAGCAGTAGGTGTGTTACCCATGCTGGCCTTGTTCCATCGCCAGACCCTCTTAACTGAATCCTAGCTGGACTCAACAGCAGCGAACCATTGTGGATTCCCTGGCATCCCCATGGAACCCATCCTTTCCATCCTTGAATGCCTTGTCTTCATCAGGCACAGTCCTAGGCTCCAAGGTTCCAGATATAATAGACGCTCAGCCTGCCACTATCAGGGTACACATGGTCCCCACAGGAAGGGATTGAAAACTGGGCAGCAAGGGAATATCTAGGGAGAGAATGAAATACTCCCAGTTTCTTGCAGTATAGGAGACTTTTTTTTCCATGGTACACATCTTGAAATATCTAAATTCTTCTACCCTGAGACAAAAAGCATTTCATTTTGTGCTAACAGCAGGGCATTTGATTGGTTAGAACCCAAGCTAATGAACCAGGGGAACGCCTCCACCTCCTAGGCTTTCTGCCGCAGAACGCGCACTCCTGACACTCATTCGGCTGCCGTCTGGGATGCGCTTCCAAAGGGAGGGGGTAGAAAACGTTCTATTAGGTTCCATTACCCTCTATTGGAAGAATAATGGCATATTGCTTAAATGTTTCCCATGAGAATGTTTTCATGGGCTCTTTGTGTATTTCAATCTCCAAATGAGAAGACGAGTAATGGTTGGCGGTGCGGGCGGGGCGGGGTGTGGGGGGGATCGCCACTTTGAACGTTCCGATCTTTGCTGAAGTGATTACTTATTTAAATGAGAAAATAAAGGATGCCTTTCTTGAACTGCCTCAGCAAACCCACGAGCTAAGAAATGCATATGGGTTTAATACAGTTTAGTGACGCGGTGAAGGAGCACTACCGGGATGAGTTTAAAAGATCGTAGTGTCAGTTTTTGGGCTCAGTCAGAATAACAACAAGGCTTATTATGTTAAGTGTAGTGCAAGGTTTTTTTGCTTGTATCTTGACTCCTCAGAAGTAGATTGTCCTATTTTAGACACCAGCAAAGTTACACTTGAGAATGTTTTAATTTCTTTTTTCCCCAAAATCATATGGCTGGTGACAGTTTAATTGGTAGAGCCTGGGGTCTGGGATTTGGACCCCGCTTTCTGTCCATAAGCCGTTACTGCCGTCAGCATTCTGTGTTCCGCCTTGTCAGAAACAGACTAAGAATGAAGAACACCCTTTACAAATAATAGCCCGAAGGTCCTAATGAACAGGGCACGGGGTTTTATTAGGAGAGACTTCATAAGGGGCATCCCTGGTTTCTGTCAGTTTCGCCTAGTCCTTACCTCTCTCTTTTCTAACCAAACCTGTAAGCAGCAGGGATTACGATGCCTGCTAATTTTGTTGTTTTCCTGTAGAAATGCAGCATTACACAGCGAAAGTATGAAAAACAGAGCTGTACGCTGCTGTTGAGAAATGATCTTTTGATGCATGAAAGTTACGAAGCTGAATCGAGGAAGCTACAGGGTGGAGGCTTCATATCCCGTAATCCTAAATCACCGAATGCCAGCGAAGTCTTACAGAAATGGCCATCGCTGTGTACCCGGGAACATTAGCAGGAACATGTAATACAAGATTTTTGTGGAATGAGACTCGTGTTTGAAGAGCAGAGCGGAGAGTTCTGCACAAAACTGCTGAGAAGCAGCCAAAAGAGAGTGAGAAATGACTGAGCCCTGGCCAGGGGAAGGGAAATTTGGCACCTGACTTAATAGGACGCAATAGTTATCCAACCCTTGGATGCATCTGCAGTTCTCAGGAGGAAGATGGCGAACCTGGGGGTGATGACTGAGGGAGGAAGACATTTCGTGTTGGAGCCCATTTCTAACCAGCAATGTTCTTCTCAGTGGAATGTTTTTGAGTACTAGTGTGAACATTTATTCAAATTAAATAAACATTTCATCATCGAATGCACAGTTGAGTTTTATTTTGAAATTTATTAATGCAGTCATTTCAACTGCTTTGTGTTGTTCTAACTCTTGATTTGCAAATGAGCGTCTTTGTCAGCTGGGAGCGTTTGGAAGGGGCTTTCACCTCTGGCTTTATGGCCTGCTTTTCTTGTTTACTTTATGTTGTAAACTAATTTTAACTACCAATAAAAGTTTTAGGAATCCTATTTACATCTGAACAATGTTTCAGCAACTTGAACCTATATTTTTGGCTGTGGAATTGTCTAGTAAAAAGTTTATATGATTCTGTTGACTTTAATGGCTCGGATAAATTACACATTTATCTGCGTGCATGTTTATATTTCTTTCTGCATCGCCTACACTTTCAGAGCCCTATTCATCAACCTCAATTACACTGGTGTCTTTGGACAGTCTTTTTCTCATTTTTTTAAGGAAAAACATAATTTCTGTGTGCTACCAGATGGGTGTGTTTGGCTATAAGATAAAAAATCCCAAAATACTTAACAGACCATCTGGTGTCTTGGTAGGGTTTAGTTGATTAAGTTCTTGTGTACTGATTTCCAGTCTCAGCAGAGGTAATCTTGCCCCCTTTGGATTTCTACTTTAAAAGAAAAAAAAAATTATACTTCATCTAATTGAAAATCTTTTTTTAGGACTTTGACAAAAAGTTTTGGTGATAGATGGTACCAGCAATTTATTTATGTGCTCATGCAGTTAGCAGTTGACTGGTGACAACATGTTCCGACCAGGCCTAATGAGACTGGAGGATTAAGCATAGTTCATGCGACGCAGCTTTCTCCAGGAGATGGTAACTGGTCCATATGGGAATCGACCTTCCCTGGCCGCACTGGCAGTGAGCTTGAGGCTAAGCAGTTGCTATGCACCAACATGTTTGAGTGTCTACATTGTACTTAGAAGGTCACCTCCTAATACTATGGCTCTTGTGCATCTTGGACGGTGTGCAAAGCTTCATATACATTGACCTGTGTGAGACATACAGTAATTAAATAAATAGCACCATGAACTTCATTTTGCCAAGGCTGAGTGTTAGCCATCGTCAGGTCTGATCTTCAAGTCGCTCTGTGCCTGAAGCCGCAGTTGGGATTTTCTCCATGGTTTAGCTCTGTGTTCCCTGATGGACGGGACACTCACTGAGCTCCTGCTCTGTGCCCTGGACAGGGCTACGGTGAAGGGATCCTCAGAAGAACGAATGTGCCCCATCTCTGTGCTTCTGAAAACTTGCTCCTCGGCTAACGAAACATTTTAAGTACTGTTAATTCCCCTTCTCCTCTTACTTATATTTAGGGTAGGCTTTTCAGTCCCCACAGTGTGATTTCATCCTGATACTCTAAAGCAGTGTTTCTTACCCTCAGCGCTATGGAGGTTCTGGGGCCAGATAATTCTGTGCTGTGCCGGTTGTTCTGTGCACTGTCGGGCGGTTAGCAACAAACCTGACCCCCTACTCAACAGATTCCGCTAGTACCCCCTCCTCAGTTGGGACAACCAAAAGCATCTCCAGATGTTGCCGCCTGTCTCCTGGGGGACAGATTCCTCCACCCTCCATCCCAGCCCAGTTGAGAACCACTCTTCTAAAGTAACTGCCAGCTGCAGAATCTCCTCGTCGAAGGAGGGGAGATTTACGATACAGCCGCCGATGTCACGGAGGTGGAAATTATGTCAACCAAGAAATTGCTGCCTGTCGTAGAATATTTTCTGAGTACATATAAGATAGGGAAAAGGCAGTTTTTAGAAAGTACTGGTAGGTTGAATGATAATATTATACACCTGAAACTTAGAAATTTATAAACAAAAAAGGAAGAACATTGAAAAATTCATCTCATAATCTAAAAGAGAACAGACTGATGGAGGCCAGAGGGGATGGGGGTTGCAGGACTGCAGGGTGAAATAGGTGAAGGAATTAAGAAGTACAAACTGGCAGTTACAAAATAGTCGTGGGGATTTAAAGTGTAGCACAGGGAACATAGTCAATAACATTGCAATAGCTGTTATGCAGCGTGCCAGGCTGGGTGCTAGACTTACTGGGGAGGTCACTGTAAAGTATATGATTGTCTAACTGCTATGCTGTACACCTGAAACCAATATAAAATGGTATTGAATGTAAACTGTAATCGGAAAACAAAGCTAAAAAAAGGAAAGAAATCATCTCAAAACCTTGAGATAACTGTGACTTGACATTTTGCTCTTCTCCCTTATAGCTCTTTTTTCCGTACATATAGGAAAGATAAGGTACACATTCAGGATAGAAAGAGTATACTGTCCACGATGTTTCCCAGTTTACCTTTTCACTTTATATTGTGAACATTTCCCATTTAAGTCCTCCTTTTCATCATGGTTCATAATAGACAGTACCTCTTATCCGCTACTCTATGTACTTTTTAAACAGCTGCAACAGGGGCCCTCAATTAATGGACCAATGTCTACTTTTCTGTTATTTCGATGTTGGGCATTGAATTTTTTTCATTTTTTAATGCTCTGATTTATTCTTCAGATACTTACTTGTAATGTACTATGTTCCAAGCACTCCTGTTTTTGGTACCCAGGATAGAACAAGTGAACAAAACAGACCCCTTGCCCTCATGGATCTCACATTCTAGCTCCGTCCTTGTGGCTGTGTCATTGTATATGGCTTCGGTTTGTATTGTTGGGAATCATTGTGCCCTGGGATCGTATGTGTTGTCTACCCCCCTCTGACCATATTTTCTCATCTAGGCAACCTCTTCCCAGTGTAAGGAACCAGCTTCTTTGAAAGGGAAGCGCTAGAATCTGCTTGCCTATGAAATTAGAATTGACCTTCGCTTAGTCTGCTCCCAGTTCTCAGTGAATTCAGCGTGACCTAAAATCTCCTAGAAACAGCATGTGTGTATTTTGTGAACTGGGGAAACTGTCAGGGAACATGTAAGGCTAATTAAGGAATTTAATCTGTTACACAAAGAGTTGACAGAATGGTGTGTGGCTTGTCTTGTTTTTCATGACTGGCCTCATGGGAAGCTGGGCATAGCACAGGAGGAAGCATAAAGGGGCCATAAATGAGGTTGTGTGCCTTTCCTAAGTCTTCGACCTTGGCAGATACCTAATGTCTTTGGACTTCACTTTACTCGTGTGCCTCATAGAGTTGTTGTGAGAGTCTGATGTGTGAACAGCATTTGACACAGGGTCTGGCAAGTGGTGGTCACTCAAGAGAATGAGACTGCTCTTGTTCCCACCTTTGGACAGCCCTTTGAAACACTCTGTGAGTACCTGCCGTATGCCAGATACTTGACATGCATTCTTAGGTTTGTATTTGTTTATTTTTTATTTAGGGGAAGGGAGGGAGAATGAGAGGGAGAGAAAAATCAATGTGTGGCTGCCTCTCAAGTGCCCCCTCCTGGGGACGTGGTCCGCAACCTAGCCATGTGTCCTGGCTGGAAATCTAACTGGCGACCCTTTGGTTTGCAGGCCGGCACTCAATCCACTGACCCTCACCAGCCAGGGCACATTCTCAGGTCTTACAGCACAGTTAGGAGCTATCCTAACTATAGCTAGCTATCCTATAGCTAACTGAGCCATAGCACAGTTAGGAGATAGAGTAGGTGGAATCCTGTAGTTTTTGCCTCATGTATTTTGAGGTTTGGTTGTTAGATGAATATACATTTATAATATCTTTCCGGTCTATTCACCATTCTGTCCTGAGTTCTTGCATGGTTCGAACTTCCTGCTGGTGACTTCATGGAGGTTCTTTCATGCTTGTCTAATCAGCTTGTCAAGACGTGGGCAGCGGGGACCCCGGTGGTTTAGTGAGTCATCCTGCAGGTGGGATGGTTGAGTATCTGCCTCTTGCCAGGTTGGTCCAGAGTTGCACATAGGCTCAGCACTGCCTCTCAGTGTCAGGAAATAGATATTAACGTCTCCCTCTAATTTCTCTTTATTTTATCACCGATTTTTGCCTTCCCACCATTCAGCCAAATTTGCAAGTTATATTTTCATTTAATTGTTGATCTGTACATGATTTTTTTTTACTTTATAGATTAAAGTGAGATTGACAGGGATTGTACCATTTTTATTCATTCTTAATATTGTATGGTCCCAGAACAATGCTGGCATGTAGTAGGTCCTTAGAAATGTGTGTTGAATCACTATTTTGTTGAAACATCTCAGTTAAGAAGGAGTGTCAGCTGTAATCAATTGTTTCCCTTGAAGGTATATTCAAGTTGATACGTGCTAATTGCATAGTGGCATAGTTTGGTCACTTCACTCTTAAGTATCGATAAATATTGATATCATTTATTTCATGAAAGGTTTCTTTTTTCTTCTTTCTTTTGAGTTTGTGTTTTCTGAGTGTTCCTTATCTGACAGGAAAGTCGAGGCGACGCAGAAGTGGCCTTAGTCTTAGTTATTAGCAAATGTAGGATTGAAATGCTTCTATAGCCCACAATTTACGTGTGAATAGCTAAGAGCTGTCTGTCCCACAGAATAGGTGGTGGTTGGCTGAGTCTTGTCCAAAATTCTTGAATATTAAAGACATTTTTCTTAGTTTCTTCTCTTTAAAATTTCCATTCCTCTATTCCTCCATCTTTGGCAACCATCAGCTTGTTCTCTGTATCTATAGGTTCGCTTCTGTTTCGTTTTATTTGTTTTGTTTTGTTTAGATTCCACATATAAGTAAGATCATATGGTATTTGCTTCTGTCTGGCTCATTTTACTTAGCATAATATCTTCCTGGTCCACCCAGGTAGTTGCAAATGGCAAGATTTCTTTTTACCTGACGAGTAATACTCCATTGTATCTCTGTGTCACATCTTTATTCACTCATCTGTTGGTTGGCATTTGGTGGCTTCCGTGGATACCGGCTAGTACTAGTAATGCTTCAGTGAACGTAGGGGTGCATATACCTTTCCGAATTATTGTTTCTGTTTTGCTCAGATAAATATTCACCGTCGAATTGGTGGGTCGTATGGCAGGTCTGCTTTTAATTTTTCGAGGAATCTCCATCTTGTTTTCCCTTTGTTTGCCTTAGTTTCTTGATCTTTGCTTTCTGGTCTCATGGCCTTTAATTTGTTTTTAATTTTTGGCTGTTATAAAGAATTTTTATTTATTCCCCAGACACCATTCACACCTATACAATTCCAGGCACCCGTTGCAGGCACGGAGGATAGAGTAGTGAACAGGACAGATCCTGGCCCTCATGGAGCTTACACTGTAGGACGTGCTGCAGCCGACTCATTGCATATGTCTTTGACGGATTTTCTTGGGATTCACTGTACTTAGGTGTTTTTTATGTGTGCTCTGCCCTACCCCTCCAACTTTCCTACCTCAAAATGAGCTCAGTTGATTAAAACCGAAATGAACACCGGAGGCTTTAAAGCAGTTACTCACAACGAGCATTTGGATTTTCCTTTTGAAAGAGTGCCGTTCGCATGGCTGCCGAGAGTGCTGTGCTGTCTTCTTTGTCATTAAGTTGATTGATAACAGGCATCAGCTGGGAAGATGCCTGTGCTTTGCTTGTTGGAAAGCGGGCTGCTGAGCAGCTGGGGTCCATTTGGCTTGGCCTTGCTGCTGTTGGTGAGCGTGCACTTCCACAGCGGTTACTGTGCGTTCCTGGATAGACAGCTCCATGACGAAGATGTGTGGGAAATACAAGAGTTCCAGGCACTGGGCGGGAGGGGGGGTGGTGCTGGTGGGGGAAAGGGCTTTAGAATAGGAATGTTCTGGCCTGGACCAAGTACGTATCACTGCCTCTGAGTTGCCAGTGGACATTGTGAATACTATGCCCCTGACAAGAGAGCGACCCGGGAGAGTGACTTGGTGAGACCTCAGGAGCAGGCACAGGGTTAGGCAGGGCAGTGTGCCATCATGATCAAGAGCTTGGATTGACCCTACAGCCAGGTAGCTATGGGTTCAAAGACTAGATCTGACATAAACTATTTTGTGTGACATTGGCAAAGCTGGGTGACAGTTTAAATTTATCTGTCCATCTCTAAAGTAGGGGTCAAGTGTCCCTGGTTTCTGTCCCCCCTATATCGTCCTCACCACACTTGTGCTTTCAAATTTTGTTTTCCTTCTATCACTATGCTGAGGTAAGTTTTTGTTTTTGCTTTTTATTTCCCAGTCTCGGATACTAATTTGTTGAGAGTCAGGAGTTTGGTTCTTTTTTTGGTCACTGCTTTGTCCCAGCACTTAGCACGTAAGGGATGACGTATTTGCAGAATGAGAGTTTGCAAAGAGGCTCATGGTCATTATCTTGTGCTCCCTGGACCGTATTTCTTTGCTGCGTCCAAGAAAAGATCACAAAGTAGGAACCCAGTAGATGTGTTTCAGACATTATGGATTCTGCCCACTGTGCCCTTGGCACTTAACTTTCGAGTCTTTTTTAGACCAACAAATAAACACTCGTTTCCTGGCTGGCTTTGGAAGAGATGTCTTTGGGAACCGTTGCATGAGGTCTGCTGTGTTTCCTCCTGCCACTCCCTGGTCTCTGTTCCCCTTTCTCCGACAGTGCCCAAGGCCTGGCAGGGCCATCCTGGCATCCCTGCAGCCTGACAGACTTGCTGGCCTCCGCTTCTCAGGGTCCTGAGCCATGGTACGGTAAACATCAAAGACAGGATGCAGGTTGGTTGATTGTTTTTTTTTAGCCCCACAACTGTCAGTTTGAATAGATGTTTCTGGGGCTTTGTATAGGCATATAAAATGTATGTTTTCTTTCGTTGACAAAGGCTATGATTGTGCCAAGTCCAAAAACAGTGCTGCTCAATTGGTATTTTCCAGTTCAATTTTTGGTAGCTGTTGACTGAGATTGTGTTGTGCTTCATCAGAGAGGAAGATGATTTGTTTCTTAATGTGACCAAGCCTTTGTAAACAGTTTCTCCAGGCAGAAAGAAGAGTCAGAAAAGAGAAGCCTGGGTTCTGATGTTGAGCATTTATTACCCCCCAAACCTTAGGCAGATAGACATTAAAACAACAACAACAACAACAACAAAACCGCAGCAGTTGATAAGTGTCAAGCTCCTCCTCTGTTCAGAGAGAAGATCGGATTCCCTGTGGTGTGGCTGGTAGATATCATCCTGCATATTACGGGTGACCAATAGGTATAGACTGTTTAGAACACTTGTGTTGAGATGAATTCTGGAGCCACATCTGTGTCCAGTCGGAAAGTGTCATGATCAACATAATATTTTTGTGATCTATTTACCTAAATCAAATGAGAACCAATTTTTCATTCCTGGATTAATGTGAAGCTTCCTTTAAAAACAGGTTCATTGAATTGAAAGAACTCAGTTAATTTTTAAAATAAGAGGAAAAATTAGTGTATGGGGGGCATGTGGGTATGGTAGAAACCATGAACATAGTATGAGAGAGAATGAAATTCTGGAAAATTTTAGAGGAATGTTCACCTGCCTGACAGGATTGCTTTGGGGTTTTTAATGCAGGTGGAAATTTGTTCTGATATCCAAAGGTAGAAATATTATGTTGTTGTTAAGTTTCTTTGCAGGGAGTAGATCTGGACCCAAAGTTGTCCCAGGCTTTCTCTGAGAGAGGCCTATGTACAGGGCATGAGCAGCAGTATGGAATAGTGGTCAAAAGTGTGAGCTCCGAAGCTGGATTGCCTAGTGTTCATGCAACTGCTGAGTGCTGAAATTATTTAACTTCCCTAAGCTTTGGCTTCCTCTTCATTGAGGTGGGGGAATAGTCAGACCCGCCCCGTGGTACTGACAGGAGGATTAAAGGGGTGGATGCAGAGGATGTCTCTAGAGCAGCACCTGGCTCAGTGCACACCGCACAGGATCCATGTGTTGACAGTACTGGTGATTTTTCTACGTAGGAAATTCATTAAACAGGTTTAGTGAATTAAGCAATTCATTAAGCAGGTTTGGATCTCTTAACCCGCCCCACGCCTCCGGCCATCCCGCTTTAAAAAGGAGGTGGCTGGTCTTCCTGATTGCTGAGACTATGCCGAAGCCTGGCCTTACATGTTTTGTTTTTTATTTTTTAAACGAAAGTTGCCTTTTATTTATTTATTTTTTTAAGTGAAGTTATTTCTGATGGAGCAGTAGCAAATCTTGACTTTGGTGAATGTGTTATTTCTCCCCTGGTTTCTATATGCTCTTTTTTTGTGCTTGAGGATATCTTATTTATCTGGCTGCCTGAGGCAGTTTAAAATATGTAAGCATTTATGCAACTGACTATTTCTTAGAATTATGGTGTCTTTGGTGAATGACTTTCTAGCCCGAGACATTTATCACGCTATAAATATCAGAAAACACTAGAAATTAAATAAGTTTATTTCATTTTTGTTTATAAATTCTGCACTCTTTATTTTGCAGTGGATAAAGGACTTTGTTTATTTGTTTGTAAATCACCTCGTTTTTTTCCTTTCTAGAGACTGAGTAAAGGGTAGATATTCATTTTTGCATAGATATTAACATTTTTATAGAAAGAATGCAGCCCCAGACACATAAAAGCCCAGCACCTATGAGATCGTTTTGAAATGTGATTGTGGAAAAGGGGAATGGTGATTTAGGAACACTATGCATCAGAAAAACCAATCTCTTACAATTTCTTTTCAAATACTGAACACTTTAATAAGTACTAGGCCCTCATGCCTCATCAAATATGATTTTCACAGTTCTGTGTAGCTGACCTGTTAACTAGATGGGTTAGCAGACCAAACAATAGAAACCAACTCTAAGCCTATCTTCCAGGTGTAGGTTTGTGGTTAATAAACCTGATTTCTCCTGAAGATCTGACCTCATCTTAGAGGACCGTAGGTGCTGTCCATGTAGAATGCAGACACTGGCTTCTGATTCATCTCCAAGTTGGGCAGCTTCCAATGTGACTTAATTACTTGCTTTTCAAAACCACTGGGAAGAGCAAAGACGCTCGCATTCCACTCAGATTTGGGTTTGCGATCCGACGTTGCCACTGAAAGAAGGTAATCTCTACCAAGGCCAGGATGTGTCTGTCGTTCACTTCCTCCGAATGCCTGGTGTCGTGGAACATGAAGGTTCTCAGTAGATACTTGTTTCATGAATGAAGGAACATCATCATGTGATTTTGAGCCCCAGGATCCTGCTCCGTATAATGGGGATAAATAGCCCCTATCTTACAGGGATACCATAAGGTTTGGAGATGGTGTGTGTAAAGCATGTGCTAGATTGTAGGCATGTATTTCTCAAAATCCTTAGAATTAATTCTGATTATGTTGGTCAGGGAATAAATGTGAAGTTTTGGTCATGTTGCACTTTCTGTCTTGGTCTGGATAATTCAGTTCCTCAAATTGTCAGCGACGAATTCAGAAAATGAACTGTTGCATTGGTCTTCATTATTGGATAATATATATTAAGTGGGTTTTCTCCAGGTTACCACTCTGCATGCTCCTTATTGTTCAAGCTGATGTCACACCCTTCTCATTTCCAGGGTGATGATGTTGAGATTGTGAGTCACAGTTACCCAGCAGGAAGCCACATTTCTGGGACTTACTTATGGGGCAACCAGCAACAGAGACCTTGATATTGGCGACCATCCCTTCTTGTAATCTTCAGTCCAAGAGTGTTTCACATTATTTTCCCTTCACTGAGATTGTTTCAGTAAAGTGGCCACTAGGTCACTTTACTGAAACTGTACATTCAGTAAAAACAATTCAGTCTTTGTGCTGTAAATAATACTGAAGAACAATAGATTGGGGCTTAAAAGGGGTATTATGGGAAGATACTGAATAGGAATTTTCGGCCCGAAGGATTATGTGAAGTTTAACCAATTGGACATACCCTATTTTTGTCAGTTTCTTTTTTTAAACTTCTGGCAAATGGAGTTTTCTGATAAATTTTAGTGCTACTATTAATACAACTCCTGTTTGCATGGGGACCCTCATGAGGGAGTTTATATTTAATGTCAGGTTTTGTTCTGTTTTTGAACTGCTGTGCTGTTATTGGGGGGTGAGATTCTGGGGAAAGGAAACTTTGTGTAGTAGGTTGGGGCAGCCTTGACCGCACACACCCCTCCCTATCCACCATTTAGAACCTGAGACGCAGAACAGCTGAGAAATACAGGGCCCAGCAGAAGTAACGCCTGCTGGAATGTGGTTGGTAGGGTAATAATATAGGGGGAATAATTTACAGTTTTATTTTGAATGTTTCACCTAAAATCTCATGTGGTGTGCTTGAGTGTGATACTGTTATGTTACAGAATTACATGCTTATGATTTTGTAATAAAAAAGGGGTGTTATTTGTGCCAGGCACTGTATATTGTCTGGCCTTCTGCAATACTTGCCAGTATATATTTATACATATAAAGGAAATACTTTATTTTTCAAAAAATGAAATGTGCAGATGAAGCCCTTCTAGTGGGAATTTTGTATGTGAATTTTAGAAGTCCTGAAAATCACATAAAATAAGATTATATTGGAAAGAACTAGAAGTCTAGTGCTTAAAGCCTTACCTTTTCTGTGTCTTATTTATTTATTTATTTTTTTTGGGGGGGACAAAGAAAATAGCTAATTGCACTGGGAACCAGAGACGGGTGGCTGTGAGTGTTAATAAAGAATGATGTTAACCTCTCTAGAACGCTGGTGGCTGTAGAGTTTGGGCAGGAAATCCTATAAAGGAGAAAGAGCTGCAGTGTGTAATACACTCCCAGGTGCTCGATAAAACCCCCGTTCGTCTTAGGCTGGCTGGTCAAGATCAAGGGCACTGCTGGGGAGGAGCCGGGAGGGCTCCTTACTGGTGCGAAGGTGATGAGATTTCTACTCTCCTGCTCTCTGTCTGAATTACATCTGGGCCTGTTGGAGACAGGACTCTCTTTTGATAGCAGCTCAGAGACATGGATCTCTTATTTTCTTTAAGTTAAACCTACCAGTCTTCATTTGCGAAATAATTTTCACTTCTGGGAAGCTTGCGTGGTAAACCCTACAAGATTGTATTCAGTTCTTTGAGGCCATGGGGTCTCGAGCAGCCAGCCAGACCTCCTCCCTGTGCCATCTTATTTTGTCATCTGCCAGTGAACAAAAGGAAAACCAGGTTTATAGAATTGTTTAAAGGTGAAGTGAAATGATAAACACAATGTACCTGGCAGGTGGTTTTACTGTTACTGGGTTTCTCTAAGCCTAAGGCAGGGTGTCTCCATCGCAGCACTGTTGCTGTTTGGGTCTGGGCAATTCTTTGTTGTGGGAGACGGTCCCATACATTGTAGGCTGTTTAGCAACACTGCTGATCTCTATCCCTAGATGCCATTAGCATCCCCAGTTCCCTACTTGTGATACAAGATGTCTTCTAATTGCTCCTGACCAGTAGTAGAAAGGTACTTAATGGAGCCTGATGTCAGGTTTTTCCTGTGATCAGAAATTGTATGGAACAGCCCTTAGAATGGGTGACTTCAGCTTAATATTATCTCTTTTACTTAATATAGAAATTATTTTAATAATGTTAGTGACTTTCCTCCCTTTTCTTACTCATTCATTGATTGAACTGATGATTTAAGAGGTGCTTTTGAAACTTAGGCCCAGCCACCTGCTCCTTCCTGTTGCCTTAAAGCAGCATTAATCGCTTGAGGATGGATGTTGAAAATAGTAGCAGAAATAATCTCCTTTGACTCCAGTCATACTTCAACTGAGATCCTTAGAGAAGAAACAGAAAAAGCTTATGAATAAGCTAGAAACTTAAATATGTCCCCAACAAGCTAAATTTGGGTTGCTTAGGCTATGTATGTGATTTGACATTTTAACTTCTATGAATCACTTAAAAAATTTATTTCTAACATGCATAGATGTTGACATAGGGATGGAGAGAAAATTTCTGTATAAGTTTTCCTAGAATATCTGGCATCTTTAACATAAATATCCTGGAAATAAAAATATGTACCTTGGGCCCTGGCCCATGTGGTTCAGTTGGCTGGAGCATCACCCATAGGCTGAAAGGTCGCGGGTTCGAGTCCTAGTCAGGGCCCATGCATTGTTGCAGGTTCAATCCTGGATCAGGGTACCTATAAGAAGGCAACCAATCGATGTTTCTCTCTCCCCCTTCCTCTCCGTCTCTCTGTCTCTCTGTCTCTCTCTCTCTGTCTCCTCCTCTTCCTTTCTCTCTAAAAGCAATGAAAAAATGTTCTTGGGTGATGATTAAAAAAAAGGTACATTGGTACTGGTTCTGGGATAATGATATTAGTCATATTAAAAATAACACTTATTGCAAACTTTCTGGTACTTAATAGGTGCCAGGCACCGTTTGCATATTAATTCACTTATTCTCAGAGCAGGCCTGTGCATTAGGTTCTGTCATGCCCACGTCTCCCTCTGTATTTTATAGACAACGGACATTGAAGCAAAGAAAAGTTAACTTGACTAGAATTACCCAGCTAACAAGTGGCCGCCTGATCTCCTACTAGCCTCCGACTTCATTTCTGCAGATGCTAAGACTGGCTCCTCAAAGACCAGTGGATGGCAAACCAGAGCCCATGGGCAGACATCTGGTCCACTGCCTGTTTTTGTAAATCAAGCTTTATTGGAACACAGCTGCGCTGTTTGTTGACTACCTATGGCTGTTTGCTTGGTACCATGGCAGAGTTGAGTAGTTAAAACAGTTGAGTGGTTGCTCGCCAAGCCTAAAAGTTTTTCTATCTGGCCCTTCCTACCCCTCTCTGCCTACCCCTGCATAAGTCCATTCTCTTCCACATGGGTGGTCCAGAAAGGTAGGAAAATAAAAAGAATTAAATGCCATAAATTTCCAAATATGATTTACTTAACATTCATGTCATCCATTGAGGGTCCAAGTATTTGGCCCATTCTCAGTGTTACTATGAATATTAAAACACATATAGGACATATAGGACTCTTCCTCAGACATTCTCAGCTTTTCTTTTTGAGAGACGCAAAAGGAGCAGGTGAAGTTATACACATGAAGATGGGAGACAGCATGGCAAGATGGATTAAGGAACACTTGTTAGTGAGTGCAGTTAAGGTGTTGCAGAGAAGGAAATGAGTCACGGACAGTATTAAACACGAAGTAGGCTTTAACTCTGCAGAATTTGAAAACAGCACTCAGAGTTTCCATTCTCCCTGCTTTTCTGCAGCAGCATCACGATAGAAACAGATGGACAGGCTCATTTTTGTGGAAAGCAAATGACGCGTGGGGGGGCGGCTCCTCATCACTCAGTGGCCCAAGGTCAAGTGCAGGGGCCGGGCAAGAGATGAGTTTCTTTTGTCAAATCAAAAATTACTTGAATTTTACAACATTAAAGGAAATGTGTAAGTCTTTAATTGGTTTTATCATATTCCTTTTTGTTGTTGTTGTGGTCAAATGATCTTTAATTGTAATATTTTCCTTCGTAGTTCTTAATTAACCAGGCACCCCACTGCACCACCGCTGATAGCATCTATGATGTCATGAGGATGGCGGCCATCAACACTGCAGTCCACAGACTGTGCAGTCCCCAGGATCTCTTCAGTGGTTCCAGAGAGCTCTCTAGCTCAAGATCGGTGCCCCAGCTGTTGGGCAGTATTGACATTCTCATCAAAAGTGATATATCTGCTGTGCTGGGCTTTGATGATCACTGCAGAGGCAGAAGGCACTACCTCAGTCTGGGCCTGTCTGTTCTAAATGGTCAGTTTCACTGTAATCCTCAGACCCTTCCAGTCCCTGGTGGTTTTAGTGATGTCATCACTAACCTTTTTGGAAACGGGCCCAGGGGGCTGATATTGGGGGCTAGGCTGGCATAGAACCGACTTCGCTGCCAGTGCTCCTCAGGTATACAACTTTGATCTCCTTGGGGGTCACCTTCGGCGGCATGGTGGAGGCATCTGGTGTCTGAGGAACCCAGATTTGGGATGGCTGAAGTAAGTTGCAGTTTTGCCTCCTCCGGGCCTAAAACCAAAAGTTACCACGTTCTTTATAAGGTCACTTTGTGAGCATTACCCTCTGCTGAGTGAACATTATAGATAACTGCCTGAAGCTGAATGAGATCTGGGAGGAAAATTGCAACAAATGTGACTGATATTTTCCAGAGATGGTATTTACTTTTGGCTAAATCTATGTTACACTAGGCTATAATTTATTAGGAGGATTCACTGCACCACACAACCTGCTTTTACCTGAGATTACTCGGAGTTGCAACACAGCTAGCTCTTTGCTCACACCTAATTCGTGGAATACTATATATTACTATAAAATAAATGGTGGCCTCGTTTTTTAGGCTTACTTATTATGCTGAACTTTAGTTAACACAGAAATGCTTATAATTATATTGTAGTTTTGCCCCCAGGTAGAACTAATACTGTGCATTGAATTTTTATTATTGATTACTTCTTCTAGATGCTCTTGAGTGAAGGATACCAGCCACTCTCTAGGATTGGTTATTTAAAATGTTGATTTTAGGTGGAGAGTGGACTGGGCTTGTGTAGATCAAAACAAAAAGTATGAGCAGAAGTGTGTGTGTCGGGCAGAGATTTTCCAGTGCCTCATTTCCTGTGGGGCTGATGGCCGATTTTTGTGGTGTAGAGCTTGAGATGGTATGAGTCTCTCACTGAGACCCAGCATGGGGTCAGCAGGACCAATTCCAAGCAGTGTGGTGTGCTGGTCTCAACTGAGGCTAAAAGGAACACTGAGCATTCTCACAGTGATGACAGCTTGTCACACCCATGGCTTCCAGTGTCTGTAGGAGCAGCTACTCCTGTCCTTCCTTTCTGCTTTTCACGGACTTACCAATGCAGTTAATTACAGATCTATACCTATTTCAGATATAGTGTTAGTCTATTTAAGTTTACCATGGGACCTCAGTGCCTACAATGTATTGTTCAATGAATACATGTTTTGGTTTTTTCCTTCTCCTTTGAAGCAAGGAATTCCCTCCATGGAACTACATAGCAGAGGTTTATCTTAACATATGTGCCTCTTTAGGGCACAGGTTACTTTTTGAGGTTTATGCCCTCCATTGTCACAAAAAATCAGTTGTGCTTGAGACAGATTGGCACCGATCGAAAAGAGATTCTGGCATATCCTGGCATTGTGAACAACTAGCTGGGCATCAAGGAGGTGGTGAGTGGGACTGGGAGGTCCCGTAGGCCAGAAGGTGTGCAATTTTCAGTGAGACGGGGCTGCTCACTTTGGGGAAGAGGCAGCTTGATAGGGCATCCAGCTGACCCAGACGTCTGTGACCTAGAATTCCTGGCTCACTGGCTGTTTGACCTTGGATAGCTTGGTTCAGCCTCTTTGAGCTTTAGTCTCTGTTTCAGTCCCTTTGGGCTGAAATTAACAAAAACACCATAAACTGGATGGATTATAAATAAAGGTATTGCTCATATGTCTGAAGGCTAGGGAGTCCAGGATCAAGGTGCTGCCGGATTTGGTGTCTGGTGAGTGCTACTTTCTGGTGGAAGGGCTGAGTTAGCTGTGTGAGGTCTCTTTTATAAGGGCGCTAATCCCAGTCCTAAGGGCCCTACCCTCATGACCTAATCACCTCCCAAGGTACCACTTCCTAATATCATGACCTTAGAGGTTAGGATTTCAACATAAGAATTTTGGGGGATCCCAAACATTTAGACCATAGCAGTCTCCTTGTCTTTTTGAGAGGGGGATAAACACCTGCCTCACACATAGTAGTCTTTTGGGAAGGTATTGAAAAGCTCAACACTTGGCATGGCATATAGGAAATTATCTGTCATTGCTAGTTTTTGGGTTTTTTTCATTTTGTTGTTGTTGTTGTTGTTGTTGTTAGTTGTATCTGAATGGATTGAGTTACACTGGGACTCAGTCTGTAGGTCAGTGGCTAATGTTTAAAAACTTGACACGGGGTGGGGTGCACTTGTATTTAAATCAGGTTCTTTTTTGAAAATTTGCTAAGTTTTTCAAGCCCGCAAGGCATCATTTAAAGATGTCAGAGAATTAACTAGTTTCCAGGGCTCTCAAAATGTCACTGTGCCTTTCAGACACACCTAAGCTATTCTTAAGAGCACCTTGCCTGGTAGGAGTCCATTTTGTAATATTTGTTTAAATTATGTTACAGAGCACTGCAGACTTGTAATCTGTGTTTAGAATGTCATTATCTGCCCCATTATTGATCAGCGCCACATCTCTTTACTTGCTTATCTCTGCTGCCCACATGGTCAAACTCCAAAGCTAGTCCTAGAGGGGACCCACTAACTCATTAACCTCTGGGACATGAAAAAGAAACCTTCCAGAAGGGAACTAGCTATGGGAGGCATTGTGTTTAAAATCTCTTTCAGCCTCGCTGCATTTATTTGCCCTAGTACAAGTTTTCACAACATGTAGGAATTTGTCATGGTCCAGTTTGTGCTGTCATTTGTAAATTATTACTTAGTTCTTTCAGAAATAATTAAGGAGAACTGCAGAAAAGATGTGGTTGGTATTTTTGGTTTGCCTTGTGGTCATTGCAATCGCAGCCCTCTACAGAGTGGGCTTGTCCTAACTTGGCTGAAGCTAAAGTGGAAACATTGTGAAAGAGGAAGAATCAGGCCAGGTAAGTCAGTGGCTTAGTTGGCTTCAGTTGAGAACACGATTCAGTCGAGAACATGTCGGTCTCCAGGCTGAAATGGGGTCCAGGAGAGACTGATGGAAAAAATCTTCAATGTCTGTGAGAAAAGGCTTTTTCGTGTGGCTTCATTATTTTTTGTGAGGTCTTAGAATTTCTTCCTTTGGGTGTGAGTGCTTTGCACGCAAAACTGTTTCTCAGAGCCCCTCGTATTTTGGAGTCTTAAAAAGTTCTAAGTTGTTCCTGCGTGTAAAACAAAAGTTGCCCTGCGTGTCAGCTAGTTCTTTGTGCTGGTGCTTTCTGAAGTCGCTGGGATTCCTGTGGGATAACAGCTTGGCCATGGTACTAAAACTCTTAGAGATTTTTGGTAAATAACCACAAAACCGAATGGTCCCATGGGATAAAATACCAGATCGAGGCATTACGATATTGGACTCTCATTTTGGTATTTCAGTCTGCAAAGCGAGTCTACTATTAATACATTATATACATTACTGTTAATGACTGCAAACTCCACATTAGGCATGAGACCAGGTAGAAAGTATATCCCTACCTGTTTTCCTTTTTAAATATGGAACTCTGAAGCCCTGGCCTGTGTGGCTAAGTGGATTGGAGCATTGTCCTATAGACCGGGGGTCCCCAGTGTCCGGACCGTGGACTGGCAGTGGTCTGGTCCTGTTAGGGACTGGGCAGCACAGCAGGAGGTGAGCTTGAATGTAATGCACTTGGATCATCCCGAAACCACCCCCACCCACTCCTAGTCCGTGGAAAAATTGTCTTCCACGAAACTGGCTCCTGGTGCCAAAAAGGTTGGGGACTGCTGCCGTGGACCAGAATGTTGGGGGTTCGATCCCCTATCAGTCCACATAAGTAGGCTGCGAGTTCGATCCCTGGTTGGGGCATGGAGGGGAGGCAACCAACTGATGTTTCTCTCTCCCCTCCCCCACCATCCCTCCCCCCTCCCTTCTGTCTGAAATAAATAATATATTTAAAAATTAAAAACAAATAAGGACTTCTGACCAACACTTGATTGGACTGGGAGGTTCGGAACAAGTAGAATGTAAATTCCTTATGTTAAGTTTTGTAGAATTTATTAAAGAAAAAAAAATAGTTGGTTACAAACAACAGTTATAAAATAAGTCCTGGTGACGTAATGCCTAGCATGGTGACTACAGTTAGCAATACTGTGTTGAATATTTGAAACCTGCTAAGAGAGTAGGTCTTAAATGTTCTCATAACAGGAGGACAAAAAATTGTTAACTATGTGTGCTGATAGATGGTAGATAGACCTATTTAAGGGATCATTTTTCATTATTATATCAATTTATTATGGTGTACACCTGAATATAATGTTAATGTGACATCATGTTATTATGTCACTTTTATCTCAATCACAGGAAAAAGAAACATGGTTGTGCTGAGAAAAACCTGCAGAGCACCTCTGAGAGAGACACTTAGTCCTTAGCTTGAGTAGAAAGATCTGGGCGTTGATCTCCACTTTCCTCCTCTCTCGTTTTTGGATTTTACTATTACCTACCGTATTTACAGCCACAACGGAGCTCCATAAAGCCCTAGTTTTTTAAAAAAAATGGGAGGTAGGCCCTGGCCAGGTAGCTTAGTTGGTTGGATCAGTGAACCCATACGCCAAGGTTGTGGGTTTGGTCTCTGGTCAGGGCACATGCAGGAAGCAACCAGTGAGCGCATACATGAGTGGGACCACAAACGATGTTCCTCTCCCCCCACCCCCATTTCTCTCTCTCCCTCCTTCTCTCTTTTCCTTCCTCTCTCTCTCTCTCAAATCAACACAAAATATTTTTTAAAATGGGAGATAGGAGGAGAAGATCCCTCAGATCTCAAAAATTTAGATCGATCTGCTTGCTTGATTGTGTTTGATCCAGTAAGTGTTATTGAGCACCTGTTTCTTGAATTGGTTGAAAATGAATTGAAAATAATTTTATCTTGACCTTCCCTTTTTGCAGTTTTCACATCACCTTATAGGTAGCTGGAGGAATTCTAAAATGTCTTTAAAGTCTGGCTGGGAATTACTGTTTATAAGTTGTCAGATAGCGTCACTAGATGATAATTTCCCTCTGTGTGAATGTCATGGTTACAGTCTGCTTTTTTTTTTTTTCCTCTAAAAGAACAATTATATTCAAGAAATTTCCTAGTGCATTTAAAAACAGCTGGGTGAAAGTAATTTTAAATCCCCAAATCCAACACATTAGTTTTTTATGCATTTAATTAAGCAGAAGTTAAAATAAATTAGAACAGAAGACATTCAGGGCTGATTGTTGATTCAACAAAGCAAGAAACAGCCTGGCATTACCCAACTGCAGATGTCTGTCACTCAGCACTGTCACCCTGTAAATTTGCATCAACTCTTAACATTTTTAAATAACTTTCTTTTCTAGTAAAAACTAGCACATGATATATAGCAAGCAATGTTCTTTATACAAACCTTACTTCGTATGTATGTATGTGCATGTGTGTGTGTCTGTGTGTATAATTTTTTTTGCCTTATACCTGTACATTGTTGACTTCGTTCATTTTTTGGGGGGGACTTTCCTAGAATGATAAAGTTTAGGAAAATAAAGAAAATAGAAAAGTAAGATTTAGGAATAAATTTGAATATTAGTAAAAATGACTTGATTGTTTCATTTTTAATACTAAAATATCCTTAAGGACAGGGTGGGTTTTTCGTTTAAAAAGAATTTTCCCTAAAAGCTGTTTCCTTTTTAAAAATTAATTTATTGCCATAATATTGATGAATAATAGTATATAATTTTCAGGCGTATAGCATTATAGTTTGACACCACTACACTCCATGTGTGCGCACCACCTGAGACCTAGCTTCCTTTCAGATAGTACCGTATTTGACTTCCTTGACACTTCACCTCCCCTGCCCCTTAGCAAACTTATAATATAAGTGGTGTATGGTTGGTTCATTGTAGAAATAGTTGATTAAAAACAGATCTGCTGGAAATGTACTCCTGTATTCTCATCACCCACAGACAATACTGTTACCTTCTGGCTGCGTAGACTTTTCCATAATATGCATATACTCTTGGCTCTTTAAAAATATAAACAGGATTAGGCTTTACAGGCAGTTTTATATTATCCTTTTTCCCATTTAATAGAATATTGTGATTGATATGGTGTCTGATATTGGCTTCCAGATTATGGAGGGGAGAGGTGCAGTTATGGCTAGTGTTTCAGCTGAAACAAGATTTAGTCTTAAATTTTGGAAAGCTTTTGCTGGATAATGGGTGCATGAGGATTCACTATACTTTTGGTTTTGCATAAATTTTAAATTTTCCTTAAAAAGTTTCTATATGTCAATTAGTCATAAACATCGTCTCAGGTCTGCAGATCAACAGTGATATAATCATTCTTAGGAGTCAAACGTCATGCCCTTAGAGCACGGACCGTAATTTAACCAGGACTCTGCTACTGGACACCTCCGCTGTCAGTGTTTTAGACCACTTTTGCAAATGGATGCAAACTTGTGTGGTCATCTTCGTAGGCCTCTGTTGGTTAAATTGCTAGGTTTTTTAATGATTCAACAAGAAATCTTAGAGTAACCGAAGACATGAGAACTGGAAATCTTCAATTAGAAAAGTTACTAAAATGAAATTGGTGTATTTTATGAATGGTGAGTTGTAATTCAAATGGATTTTAGAATTTCTCATCCACACATTCACACACACACATTAGCCCATCAAATAATATTTTTCGAATCCTCACCCAAGGATATGTTTTTTATTGATTTGAGTGAGGGAAGAAGGTGGGGCAAGAGCGACAGAGAGACAGACAGACAGACATTGATGTGAGAGAGAAATATCGATCAGTGTCCCCCATACTCTGACTGGGGATCGAACTCGCAACCTTAAGTATGTGCCCTGATGGGGAATCAAACCCGCAGTGTTTTTGGTGTATGGGTTGATGCTCCAACCAACCGAGCCACCTGACCATGGCATTTACCAAATAATTTTTATTGCCAGGTGTCTTAGTGAATTAATAGGTTTTCAATGTGACCGAGTTGCATTTGAATCTTCTGGGGGCATCTGTTGTGTACCTGGATATTGGATCGTTTATGTATGATCTGTCATCTTTGTGGCGTTTATTCCTTATAAGCTACTGATTCCCATTTGCCAGCCGAGGGCAACTGTAGGCCTTCCCTGTCAGGGCCGCGCAGCCAGGCCAACTAGAGTCTGGGTAACTGTGGATACAATCAGTAGTTCCTTTCTTACCTGCATCCAGAGTTCATTAGATTGAGAATCCTGAGCGAGCAGTGTCATCTGTGCTCTGTGAGCGTCAAGTTAGTTTGAGTAAGAAGAATATATTTACTATTAGTAACTCCCCTTACATGAATCCAAGTGCGGGACAGACTCTGCACTATGCCTGGTGCCCTCTTTGTCTGGTTGAACCCTTCCAGCAGCCTACAGAACCAGTTTCTGCTATTCCCACTTTACAAGTGAGGAAATGAGGCCTAGAGAGGCAAGTAACTAGTTCAGTGAAAGTCACATTGCTCGTTTTAGATTTTTTTAAAAAATTGATTTGAGAGGGAGTGTATGTGTGCAAGAAAGAGAGAGAAACACTGATTTATTGTTCACTTATTTATGCATTCATTGGTTGATTCTTGTCTGTGCCCTGACTGGGGGATTGAACCGACAACTTTTGGCATACGAGGACAATGCTCTAACCAAGTGAGCTACCTGGCCAGGGCCTAGTTTTGGATTTTTTGACACCGTTGTCAACCCATTGAGTAGTTTGGATCAAGATCCCCAGAGGATCAGTGGTGAATTTTTGGTGGATGTGTATTTACTTATTAATTATGATATTTGCAAATGGAAATCTGCTCATTGTTATGTATCTGAAAGTTTCTTTCCTATCCATGCCTCAGTGACTAAATTTTACTAACTTCCCATTTTCAGTCACTCTTAATTTGATTTGGAATAAACCCAGTTTCTAACAGGCAGGGTCTTGGAGCAGTAGAGGGCCTTGCTTATTAATATATTTTTTACGTTAGCAAATCCTTGAACACTGGCAGCCCCCTTTGATGTGGAACACCTAGAGCATGAGTGGGTTATAAAGAGCATCTGTGATTACTAGGCCTGGCTCTAGGGGAGGGAGGTGACAGGCAGAGTTTTGAAAGGTTGCTCATTAATTAAAATTTATGAAAGCTATTTGGGAAATTCAATACCCAGACATCTTGTTTGGAAACACAACGTGCTCTGTACAGAGCCTGAGCAGAGAGTTGGATGCTGAGTAGATTCGAATGCTTTATCATCATTAGACAATGGTGCTGGCTAAGCTGTAAGAAGGGGATGTGGCTGGGATCTCAGGGCTCAACTCTGGCAGCTTCTAGTTGTCTCATGAGCAAGTCAAAGGGGCTGCAGTGCCCTGTCCAAGCCCGAGGAATGTGGATGATGAATGTGAAGGATTGTCTTTGAAAGACTATCAAAACCAGCAGGCGAGGGAACCATTTGGAATACCTGAAAGGAGGTAGCCGGAAGAGTTTTCAAAAATGAAGGGATAGATGTTTATGTTTGGGCCAGGGAAGAAATGGTCAACATTTGTCTTAAAATGTCTGCTTAGGGACCTACTGTTTACAAATAATGACAACTGAAAACATGAAGGGAGCATCATGAACAGGGAGGAGCAGGTGGGATTAGAATCGCCAGGTACAACCTGGTGGTATTTCTCTTCTTTGTTTGAAAAAGGTGCAGTCCATTGTAGCCTTTCCCTTTGTCTATGCAGCTTGGTCTCTCTAGCTTGAAGCGTCACCAGATAAGGTGGTCACCACCCTGATAAAACTGTACTGGCCGAGAGCCCAAAGTGAATTTCCCGCCCTGGCTTCTACGTTGCCAGAAAAGAATGACCTGAACTACTGCACAGTCCTGTTATAACCATGCCCTGTTGGGTAACTACTAAAAATAATCCCAAACTCTTCCACTCCCCGTCGGTTGGTCGACTGCAGTTTTCTTTTTGTTCTACAAAAGTAAATGCCCATTGTAACACCCAGTACCATCTGCCAGACTGCATCCTCATGTCTAAATTTTGGGGTGTCTGAATGCTGACCCCTCGATAAGAACCTCTGTAGTAGTTTCATTTCCCCCTCTTTTTTTCCTCTTAAACTTTTCTGGAGTAGTAGTTTTTAATTTTATTTTTTGCAAGTGAAGACAGCCACCTTTGAGTTAAATTTAGTTGACTAAGAGGAGACAATGTTCACTAGGCTACCAGCCTGATGTGAGTGACAGGCCGATAGAAATGCCGCGCGACTAGGCCACAGTCAAGTCGGACAGTTTGGAAAGCTTGCCACCTCGGGTTTGGATGTATATACAGAGTCCCAAACGGTATATTAATTGATTTTGATTATATGACTCCAAAGCTTGAGCGTTTCATTCAGACTGCTTTCAAACTAATGGCTGCCACATTTGGCAATGAGCCCAGCCGCACATTGGGTTCATTTTAATAGGAGATCTTGACAGCTCACAGGGTAGACTGCATGCTAGGTGTTTGAGTAGGTGCTCACTTTCAGAGGAGCTTGTACTGTTTTTCCTTAGAAAGCACTGGCAGTTTAGCACCCCACCCACCAGCCAGGCCTGAGCGACTCTGGCAAGCGCTTGTAAAACCTTAACAGCATGGTCTCAAGGTCTCCTCATTAGATTCCAACTAATAAAACCTCCAGTGAGCGGAGGGTTCACGAGGTTTAATGAAATTCAGTGGGAAGTTAGGGATGAACCCCAGGAGAAGTAAAATCCCTGACACCTTGCCTCCTTCAATTGTCCTACTTTTCCTCAAATGCCCACTACTGGAACATTTTCTCCTTCTCAGTTTCAGTTGTTCCCCTAAGCAATTTACTAATTAGACATGAAAATTTCCCAGGCTCTCAATCCCAAGGCAAAACTGATGAACACAGCAAACCAAAGCACTTGGGCTAGTAAAGAACAAAAACATACCTGCAGAGATTTGAAGCTGGAGCCAACGCTGGTGACCATATGTCCCATTAATGCCATTTGTCCTAGTGTAATTATTGACAGTGCCCCCTTCACTCTCAGAAAGTCCCGTTTTAGACAGTTAATTATGAGGAATGAGTGAGTGGTGGTGAGTGAAGCAGGGTGGGCGGAGCTATGGGAATGGGCAGACCCGTCTTGCAGGGCGTGGCTGGCTCTGATCCACCAGCGAAGCCTTGGGTGAATGTGCACCCACTATTGCCATAAGTGAGTCTCAAGAGTAGCCAGAAATATGGATTTTTAGGTGAATTCCCCAATTTTAAAATGTTGGCAATTATTCAGCTTTATGATGAGTGCTGTGGAACAGGCAAAACATGTGGGTGATCTGTTGGCTGCTCTGGAAGGAATTTCTCTTTTTTTTTTTTTTTTTAAAGCACAGGTGATAAAGAGGGGAAAAAGGGAAGATAGGGAGACACAAGCTTCAAGTATGGGCTGGAGGGATGCATTGGTGAGGAAACTTTTCCTCTGGGTCTTCCAATATAGGCTGCTGGGCAGGGATAACTAGGGATAAAGGATGCAGTAGAATAATTATTGGTCCCTGGTTGGTGTTTGGTGTCTGCACCATGGCTTGGTGGGTGATGGAAATCTGTACCTGACCTATGTCAGGGTACATCATGGGATGTGCTTAATGGGAAACAAGAGTGGAATAGAAATTATTTTCAGATGTGATCATGGCTTTTAGGTCATAAATTTTTGTTCCTTTCCATAATCATTTTAGTTGAATACCTTTGGTTTTGAGTCAGGTCGAATTAATCTTAAATCTTTATGTTCTTCTGAAAAAATGTAATAATGTCCAAGCTTCCCTTGGAGCCATTTCTCTCTGTGAAATAGGCGATTTAAGGTCTATCCCATCCTAAAAGCTTTTAGCCTGTGAAAAGCTGCTTTTATTGCTTTTAAAACCTTCACTCTGTGTTTAGAATAAATGGCATTCCCGGATCTGTTAAATAGGAAGTTAGTAAAGCCATAGCAGCTGCCCGCTGTACATCCAATCACATAACTTGTTCAGAGGGCAAGGCATATATCGGACTATTTTGCGGTGATCAAATGCTGAAACATTACAGTCAGCTGTGACCCTGTAATCTGCATTCTTAATTGCAGTCTTCATATACAGTAGAGTATTGATTTGCTTTTAGTGAGCCCTGAAGGTTGACTGGATCTTGGTAATCTATTCATGTCCGACTGCCTGCTAGGACCAGCTTGAATCCAGTTCTTCAGAGGAAGCATTGTCAAAGGGAAAAGCCTGGAATGTGTGTTCCACCTTGATGTAGTTTCCAACGTACGCTTCATTTTCAGGATGTGGGTTTACACTCCTCTTTTATAAAATGTAGAGTCCCTTCACACCCTGTGGAGTTCTTATGAAGTTTACATGAGATAATTCCTGCAAAATTATTGATGAGGACGTACTAAGCACTAAATAAATGGTAGCCATTATGATTTTTCTTACTGTGGATTTAAATTTTTAAAAATCTTGAATTTTGGATTAGTATTTTGCTGACCATTGAAGAGAGTTGAAAAAGATGTTGGCTTCATTTTCTTGATTATTGTAAAATGAGCTGGTAATGAAAACAAATGACAGAAATTTGGGGGGTACTTGGTATATTGAATATGGACTATAAATTAGATGATGTTGTAGCACTGTTAAATTTCCCAAGTTTGATAATTGTCTGTAGTTATGTAAGAGAATGTCCCTGTTCTTAAGAAATTTGTGGAGTATTTGTGGTTAAGGGGGTGTAATTTCTGCAGCTTTCTCTCAGATGGCTGAGGAAAATATATGTACATAGAGAATCGTAAAGCAGATGCAGCTGAATGTTGACAGTGATGAGTGTGGGTGAAGGATATATAGGAATCTTTGTACTATTCAAAAGAAGATTTAAAAAAAGGGGTTAGCGAGAAAGAATGTAGCTGGTAGATGTTTTGTGAAACCAGGTAGAACTACTGGTTGAGCTTTCGTTCACTTACAGTTGCTCGCCCAGAGGTGCCCTTCTGTCTGTTGGAGAGCCCCCCACCCGGCCCCCCTTTTCCACCCTTCGGTCCCTGGTTGCCGGGCCCGGTTATTTGACAAGCAGAACTTCACTGCCCAGCAGTTAGTTCTCGTGCTGCTTCGTTTTCAACTCCAGTCCTAATCCTTCGTTCATGGCATTATAATCATCATCACAAGTGGCTGGCTAATTGTGATGTCACAGATGGAGGGTTATGCCTCAAATGAGGAATAAGCGGCAGGGGTGGATTAATTCCTAAGCAAGATGATTCTGTTTGGTGCAAATGCCCCAGGGCAATAAGAATTCAAACCCCAAAAAGGCACCAGGAAGACAAAGTTGAACACTTGTGATCTAGTAGCCAAATTGTCTTTAAGTGAAAAAGTTTTTGGCCTTTTCTCCGTACCTGATTTTCCAAGTGGCATGAATAGCTCCTCTGTAGCAGATAAATGGATTTGTTTTTAGGTTTAAGAAGGCTCAAGATGTCTCGTGACTAATTGCAGGGATGTCACACCTGGGCAGAAAGAGTGAGTCATGATGGGGTCATCGTTGTGGTTTTTCCCCCTTAAAGCTGAAGTGCTCTGTACAGACAGCACTGCAAAATTCATGCCATAAGCGTCGGCACAGTGACTGCAGACACCTGGCCTGATAATTGACCACAGCCCCAACCTGGAAAGCCCGGCTAAGGTGCGGCACAAGGAGCATGGCAGCGGGCGCTTGGGCCCAGGACAGTTTTCTGAATGAGTTACATGTAACCGAGGCAGTGGCAACCGCTGTTGCTGTGGACAGGCCTAGAATTTAGTAGTCAGTTCTCTGCGGAACTGTAATTTTCAATTCCAAGTGAAGGATATATATTTTTTTCCCTTTTAGGAAATGTGTTTTTCCTATACTATTTGGTTAACCAAATACCCAAATTCTCCCCTGCGTATGGCACTAATAGCTCTTTCATCCTTGGGGTTATTTGGCTGTCTCAGGAATACTTTTGAAATTGTGGTCTTTTCTAAAACCATGGTTTTAGTAGCCAAACTAAACTGGAAATCCCTTTGAATTGTTTTCCTCTTCATAGGACATAGCGTTCTCTTCTCCTGTGTGTTATATTTAGTTTTCTCTTGGCTGGCTGTCGAAGCCCTCTCTGGACTGAACTTAACCCTCACTTCAATTTTGGAAGCCTTCTTGAAAAACATTGGTGAAAGACTTGAGGCTACACTTTGGCATTAGGAGTAGAGCAAATAAACCCACATTTTAAAAACATGGTAAATTGAATTATAAAGGAGACTTCCCATTTGAGTCGAGGCATTTAATAATAGCCTTTATGCACAAAGTAGAAATTACGTGATTGTTATCTTGGGGCTGTAATTAGAATGTTTTGTTATATTGGTAAGATTTAGAAATTGTAATTTCATCCGTGGCTCCGAAGCAGCGGCCCCGCAGTAGCAGCAGGCAGGACATAACGTGACCTCGCAGTTGCTCGCTCGCTTGAGGTTCCCTGGAGGTGACGCAGCCATGAGAAAGTCGGGCCTCCATTTGCCACTCTCTTGCCCTTTGTTTCCCGAAGGGACCAGAGATGTTTTCTGTGTTTTTAAGAGTAGCTCAGAAGTGTTGGGAGTGTTTTTTTCTGTGGTGGGGGTGTTTTCCTTGTTGCGTCCCCATTGGGACACGGCGGCCAGCCCTTCTGCAGATGTGTTGCCTGGACGCAGGGACGGGCCTCTGTTGTGTTCTTTCAGGAGTGGCCAGCTCGTCTTTCAAAGCGAGTGTACATTTAGTTTTTCCTTTGAGTGTCTTGTTTGGACCACTTAAGACCCTTCAGAAATGCAGTCGTTTTTAGTGTGGGTTTTCCCTGGGCCAGTTTTTGCCACACACCAGTCGTACTGGGAGAAACACGTCCAAGCCCAGAGGGACTCCCACATGTGACAGGAGCTCCTGAACCTGGTGTGCTTGTTAGCGTGGGAAGTCTCACCCCGACGGCTGTGGGAAACGAACGTTGTGAAAGTGGTGGCCTCTGATCTGCGGCTTTACAGCTTCGATTGGGAGCCCAGATTTGGCCACGTGAAATCACTTAGTATCGTTTCCCAACCAAGAGTCAATAAAAAGAGATTAAATTTGCCTGTAATATTCCAAGGGACTAGGAGATTTAAGCTTTATCCTTAAGGGAAGAAAGCTTCCTGGGGTAGCTGAGTTTGGGAACCAGGGGGGTGAACATGACCATGATCTAAGATAACAGAGGCCCCTGGTTGAGTCTCTTGCCTGGCATTGACTCACCTTGGGACCAGTTATTTTACCTAGGTCTAGTCTCTTGGCAATGACTGCTCCCCGCCTTTCTTTCTCTTAAATACAAGAGTACCTCCCTACTCCGTAAGGTAACAGCCGTGAGGACTACTTGGGACAGTTCCTGTGAAGAGTTGGGTGCGGTACCTGTCCTTACTAATGGAGAATTTGCAGTGGCCAGTGGAGGCATAAAGTACACAAGCAAGCTCGGGAAGCTGGCAGGGGAAGGGCTACAGGAATCCCTCTTGTGGAGGGCAGGGTAGTGTGTTTAGAAAGGAAGGTCTGACGAGGGAGGTGATGGGGTTTGGTTAAGGTTAAGGTTTGGTTTGGTTCGTGCCCTTGATGACCCCAGCAGGGTAGCCTGTCCCTGTCCGTTCAGGGATGCAGACTCTGAGTTAGCGGTGCAAGGAGCTCATTGAGGGTTAATGCCTGTGACAGACAAAGCGGGAAGAGGCAGGACAGGATGTGGGGAACCTCGAAACATGCAGCAGATCTGACGCAGTCTCAGCCAAGACAGTGGAGAGCCGTGGAGCAAAGGTTGACCATTTCAGCTTTCGGTAGTAATGGCCGGGTCCCAGCCCCTCACCCCTTTTGCAGCCCTTGTCTGGGGACTGTTTGAAAAGAGCATTTACCTTGGTCCCAAAGTTGCTTGGATCCTGAAGGTTCCTTGCAGGTGAGCATCAAGACCTGAGAAATGCCCTCCACCCCCAGCCAGGCTGCTCGATCATCTAAATCGGGGCCCCTGTGCCTGTTTTCCATCTTGTTTATTTCTTTTGTAGCATTTTATCATCAACTGTAATAAGCAATGTGTACACTTTAATTGGCCGCCAGCACACCAGCGGGCCAGAGGAGAGCATTTCCTGGCAGCTG
Source organism: Mormoops blainvillei (assembly GCA_004026545.1). Lineage (NCBI taxonomy): Eukaryota > Metazoa > Chordata > Mammalia > Chiroptera > Mormoopidae > Mormoops > Mormoops blainvillei. The sequence continues at coordinate 10,849 of PVJD01007025.1, read as the reverse complement.
GGCATACAAGGAATTAGGTGTCTTATTGCTCTCATTTGGCCTTGGAAAGGTTACTTACCTCTTGTTGGATTGTGACTTGGAATGCAGCCATTGCGAACATTTGCTAAACATTCCCAGGGCTACGCATTGTGGTCATTTCAGTTAATTTTTCCTGCATTCTTGCATGGGGAGGGAGTGGCTTGCACGAGTTTAGTAGAATGCCTGTCTGCAGTTCACTTTATGGGTGAGGAAACTGAGCTTTAGAGACATTAGATGTTAAGTCGCTCCAGGGTCGCTCAGCTCAGGAGGAGTAGAGATGGGGCTTCAGCTCTCCCGCCCACCAAGCCTATGATCTTAATTGCTCTGCTACCATGGGGCAGATAGAGGGAAACTGGTGTGATGAATGGAAGGAGGATTTGGCCCACACCAAGCCCCTCATACCTGTTTTTATTCAAGGTGTCAGGGTTAAAGGCCTTTTAAAATTGGCCTGCATTGTAAATAGTTGGTGCGACTGGAGGGAATTGGATAATCTTAGACATCGGTCTTGGGGACTTGAAATTGGTACAGCGTTTGTGAAAGTACAGGCTACTCCTTCACAGTTGTACATGTGCAAAACCCTTTGATCCTGCAACTCTGCCTCCAGGTGTGTATCCTACAGATGAATTTTCGCAAGTGCAAAATGATTTATGTCAGGGTCATTCATTACAGCAACGTTTGGATTTGGGAAGGATTGGAAACAACCCGATGGTCCATTAATAGGGTTGTTGTAATAAATGATGATATACTAAGTAATGGCATGTGCGCAGCTGTTACATGTTACATCAATAAAGCAACTCTATCTGAACCGATACCTGTATTTAACTCTGTTCTTATATTTCCTTGGATATCTTGTTTAGTAGGGGGAAGAAGCAAGGTGCCCAACAGTATCTAGATGAGGCTCCGTGTTTTCTGGGATGCGAACGGGAGTATCACTAGCATCACGGCAATAGTGCTGCCCTGGGAGTTTGCAGGAAGAGGTGAGGGAAGGTGTAGTTTTCATTGTCTATCCTTCTGTATCTTTGACTATGTATGTGTGCATTATAAATCCCTAAAATTCAATAAAGAAATTTCTCAAGCCACTTTTTCAAAAATGAATTATTCATTGGCCAATAGGAGCAGGACGGAAGAGATTGTGTAAAGTTTACCGGTTAGACAATAGCTATAATAGAGTGAAACAAAACACAGTATCTGTTTATTTCCTCTTGAGAGGAAACCACCAAGGAGATTTTCACCAAATCTGGAGGAAATGTTGGGGATACTTTGACTTGAAAATCTTATTATCTGGCTTATCTGGCATTTGGGTTGGGGACCTTCCATGACACCTAAATAGGTACTTAACTATTTACTGTCCAGGGCACCCATGGACCCAGATCTGAAGTGGAGACCACACGTGCTGCCTGTGTCAACTCTGGACAGGGTGACAGCCTGCGTGTATTTACGTAACAGCAATGAATGATTTTGCGGGCAGTTTGGGGAGCCGACCACCCAGATGTATTTGTTAAGGCTGTAAATGGACCCCCGGGCGTGGATATTAGGGAACCTGGCCTGACCTAATTAAGCGTGGCCTTGGGACCCTTTTGGAAGTTACTGGTTAATGTTTTCTTTTTCTTTTTTTTCATCTGAAAGTGATTGCAATGAAAAGAAAATGAAACTGTTATCTTTCATATTTATACAAAAAGTATGAAAAAGAATGAGAAGTTAGGAGAGCATGAGTTGTTTTTTAAGTAGGACTTCGTAGCTTCAGTGGACGGTTATAGAAATCTTTTTATTTAACACATTAGACAAATTCTTTAGAGGCCAATTTGGATTCACTTAGAGAAATGTTTGTGGGGGTGGTGTATAATGTGCCACAGACAATACCTGCTCCTTTTCAGGAAATTGGTATGTTAAATAGCCCACAAATTATGACTGATTTATGATAGGAAGCATTATGACTTTTTTTTTTGGTTTGTTTCCATGTCTGCTGAAGGGCTAACAGAATAAGAGAATTTAAATCACATGCCATTATATTGATAGGGCTGTTGGAAGCTCACACCAGTTCGGAGGTGGAATTGGGTGCCTGGCTTTTAAAAAGCGGCTTCTTAGCAGAAGTCATTTAAGTACACCTCCTTGGTGTACTTGGTGTACTTGGTGTACTTGGTAATTATATGGTTTAGAGACGTGCTTGTTGAGCGCCGCCTTCTAAGGGTTTCGGACCTTCCTGAGTGGTAGCTGACATCTTCTCTACCCTGGTTCATTGAGGCGGTTGTCAGGAAAGGTGTGTTGCCAGATAGGGATGTCTCCAGACGAGACAGAGAGAGGGAGGACTCCCCCAGACTGATGCATGTTTCCAACCAGATTTATATTATTTACAGGGGATTAGGGCCCGGGCTTTAAACCAGTGTTATCCTGGAAAATTGTGTTCCGTCCTCAAGCCACAAAACTGTTTGCTGACCAACCTAGGGAGCAGGTTCCCCAGTGGCAGCCTAGACTCTGTATCCAGGTGTGTACCATCCCAGCTGGGGACCTTTGAGGAACCCGAGCTAGAGAAAGCATGAGCTCATCAGAGGCCCTCTTTCCTGAGCTGCCACCATCTTCCTATGGACTCAGGGCCACCAGCTGTGGAAGCCAGTCTTGAGCTTTATCGGTGATTAGCTGCTCTGTGGGAAGGCTCTTAGCATCTGCCTGGTCCTAGAGCTGTTTGGTGGATTGGAGTGGTCTAATCTGGCCCCTCACTGAGGGGATGCGCAACTCAGAGGAAAAGGAAGGAGTCTGTGTCCATCCTCCCCCCTGGTGTTTTCATACCATGGTACCTAACACTTAATGTTTGCAAAATTCCATTGTTAGTGCCCTCGTGAGCTGCTGTTTTACAGTGTCCTTTTCCTGTTTCTAGGTCTTTGGCTGGTAAATGGTAAACACTGCCATATCCAGCGACCTTTCTAGGTTATCTTGTGTGAGGCTTGTCCGCAGCACAACCTTAGATAGGGCGGCTTGACTTTGACCTGCCTGCTGAATTCATGGACTGCCTCTTACCGCTCTTCTCATTGCACCAGGGAAACTGTCCTATGTCTGGTATAATCACTTGACAGGAGGTGGAGGTGGAGGTTTGGTGATGGAACTGCAAGTCCTTTACCATGCTGGCAAATCGGACCTGATTTAGCCCAGACATTCTGACTTCTGTTTGAAGACTCCTTTTACCATAATAATCCATCACCTTGGGTTTTATTTCTAGGAAGGAAAATTGTATTTACTATTAGTTTAAGGAGAGCATTATGCAGTTCGTATTTGGGACTGCTATAACAATGACCCCTAAGGCTAGTCAGAGTGATCTGGGGAATGGAGCGACCTATTTGAGGCAACGACTCATATAACCAATCGCTGCCCTGTCATCGGCCATAATAAAAAGTCGAGACTGTATGTATACATTCACATTTGTACACATGTGATAGTATGTTTAAACTCTAGGATTTTTAAAAAAAATTATATTTTACTGATTATGTTATTACAGTTGTCCCAGTTTTTCCCCCTTTGACCCACTCCACTCAGCACACCCCACTCCCTTGGGCAGTCCCCCCACAATTGTTCACTCCATGGGTCATGCATATAGGGACTTTGGCTACTCCATTCCCTATACTGTACTTTACCTCCACGTGGCTATTCTGTAACTATCTGTACTTCTTAATCCTCTCACCTCTTCACCATTGCCCCATACACCCCTCCCATCTGGCAACTGTCAAAACGCTCTCCATATCCATAATTCTGCCTTTGTTCCTCTTGTTTGCTTAGTTTGTTTTTTTAGAGTCAATTGTTGATAGATATGTACTTATTGCCATTATAATGTTCTAAGTTTTGATTTCCTTCTTTTTCTCAAAAAAGTCCCTTTAACATTTTATATAATTATGGTTTTGTGATGACGAACTCCTTTAGTTTTTGTCTAGTCTGGGAAGCTCTTTATCTGCCCTTTGATTCTAAACGATATCTTTGCTGGGTAGAGCAGTCTTGGCTGTAGGTCCCTGCTTTTCATCACTCTTGTTAATCCTCTCTTGCCTGAAGAGTATCTTTTGAGAAATCAGCTGATAGTCTTATGGGAATTCCGGTGTAGATAAGTAACTGCTTTTCTCTTGCGGCTTGTAAGATTCTCTCTTTATCTTTAACATTTAGCATTTTACTTATGATGTGTCTTGGAGTGGACCTCTTTGGGTCCATCTTGTTTGGGACTCTAGGTGCTTCCTGGACTTTCATGTCTTATTTCCTTCACCAAATTAGGGAAGTTTTCTTTCATTATTTTTTCAAATAACTTTTCAGTTTCTTGCTCTTTCTCTTCCCCTTCTGGCACCCCTGTGATGCAAATGTTGGAATGCTTGAAGTTGTCCCAGAGACTGCTTACACTATCCTTGAATTTTAAGATTCTTTTTTCCTTCTTGTTTCTTTTTCCTTTAAAGGTTTTATGTATTTATTTTTAGACAGAGAGGGGAGGGAGAAAGAGAGGGAGAGAAACATCAATGTGTGGTTGCCTCTCGCGTTACCCCCATGGGGGGATCTGGCCTGCAAACAGGCATGTACCCTGACTGGGAATAGAACTGGTGACCCTTTGGTTCGCAGGCTGGTGCTCAATCCACTGAGCTACACCAGCCAGGGCCTCTTCTTGTTGTTTTGATTGGTTGTTTCTTGCGTTCTTATGTTCCAAATCATTGATTTGATTCTCAGCTTCATCCACTCTACTACTGTTGTTTCCTGGAAATTATTCTTTTATCAATTAGTGTATCCTTCATTTCCGACAATCTTTCTTTATGCTGTTGAGGTTCTCACTAAGTTCCTTGAGCATTCTTATAACCAGTATTTTGAACTCTACATCTGAGGGATTGCTTATCTCTATTTCGTTGAGCTCTTTTTATGGAGTTTTGGTCTGTTCTTTCATTTGGGCCATGTTTCTCTGTCTTGTTTCGGCAGTGTCCCTGTGTTTGTTTCTATGTATTGGGCAGAGCTGCTATGGCTCCCTGTCTTGGCAGCATGGCCTAATGTAGTAGATGCCCTGTAGGGTCCAGTGGCACAGCCTCCCCTGTCGCCCAAGCTGGGTACTTCAGGCGTGCCCTTTGTGTAGGCTGAGTATATCCTCCTCTTGTACTTGAGCCTTGATTGCTGTTGGCAGGTCAATGGGAGGGATTTACCCAGGCCAATCAGGTACAAGGACTGGCTGTGGCCAGTGACCATCAACCTCCACCTCTGTGGAGGATCAGCTGTGTAAGGGCAGGGTGGTAGTATTACAACAGGGCCTGTTGCTGTCCACTAGGTGTGCAGCCTCTGGGGTTTCCCGGGTGGTGCTGTCCAAGGCCAGTCCCCACCTGTGTTTTGCCCAGGGCCACCCTGCCCGAGTTTTAAAGCAATCTGGAATGGATGCTTCTTGCGCTGGGCTTGGAGATTCCCAGGCGAATCCAAGCTGTGAATCTAGGCTGACTGCTGCCAGAGCCAGGCCTGGGGCCACTTAGCAAGAGCTACAAGGGCTGGGGGTCACTGAGGCTGGCTGTTGTTTGTTTGGCAGGATTTAGGAAGTTGTGACACAGTAGCCAACACCAGCCACTCATATGGAGAAGCATCTTGAGTCTCTGGGGATCTCCGGGGCAGGGCAAACAGTGTTAGCCAGGTTGATGGAGTCTCAGATACGGCACCAGCCTGCTGGCTCTGTGGCTCTGTTGGAGGGAGGGATCAGAAAAGGGACAGTGACCTCTGCCCACCTTTCTGTCTGGTAGAAAGCTGTCTCCCAGCTCTTGCCTTCATGCCAGACACTTCATTTTTCTCCCTGTGTGCGACTGGTGCCTTTCGAGCTGCCACCCCAGTGCTGGAGCTCGGAGGGAATGAGCCTGAGTAAGTCTGTGTATGGCTTCTTTCAGGGGAACTGCTTGGGAAGTTTCTTCCACCAGCTCGATCCCCACTGGTTTTTATAGTCAGAAGATATGGGAACTTATCTTCCTGACACAAGAACCCTGGGCTGGGGGACCTGGTGTGCGACTGGGGCTCCTCACTCCGTGGATATCCCTCCCAAATATTTATCCACCACACGTGGATATGGGACCTGACCGTTCTGTGTCTCTGCCCCTCCTGCCAGTCTGAATGGATTATTATTTTTTTAATTCCATAGTCAGACTTCCACTCATTTCAATTTCTGACAGTTCTGAGTGAAGGTTGTTCTATATTTTAGTTGTAATTTTGATGTGGATTTGGGAGGAGGTCAGCCCTGTTTATCTATGCTGCTTTCTTGACCAGAAGTCCAGAAACTCTAGGAATTTCAACAAGACTAGGTGCATATTTCTGGTGGTCTGACTTAAATGTAGACTGTTTGGCATAGATGAAATTCACTTTGGAGGGGGCCTCGGGAGAGCACCTCGGGTAAACGAATGGGCAGTGTCCGCTTTTAGGGCAGCTGGAATCCAGTGAGACAGAGAAGCGATGAGGCTGCCCAGCTTGGAAGACAGTCTTTGTTATAGGATGCCAAGCACCGGGGTGGCCTTGGAAATGGAGGCACCAACGCTGGCATGGCAATGGCAAATGTGAATTGTAGGCATTGATTTGCATTCGTTCTGCTTCTAGTCTTTCGTTTTATTGATGGTGAATAATTTTCTCAAGAAATAGAGGCTAGTAAACTGGTACGTTGATCATAAGGATGACAAAGTAGAAGTTGGAGTATGCTTATTCCGTCATCGAAATTAGTTGACCAGAGAAATTGAGGATTCAACAAGTTTCGATTTCTTTTATGCTGGAAGCATTTGGGGAATCTCAGTTTGCGTTCTGAAAATTGTCCATCTACAAAGCTTTAGTAGCACTACAAATGATGTTTCTCTCAATGAGTGCCTATGAACAGGACGACCCCCAGTCAGACAAGGGGGCAAACCTTTTAGCAAGAGCCATTGTCCTTCCCATACCGTTCGTTGTTCTGCTTTCACTTTTCCCCTTCCTCTGGGCACAGTCCAGGTTCTCCCCTGGGTTTGGTGATGGGGACAGCTTTGCCAGACTTTGTCCTGGCATTAGCCCCAACCGGACAGTGGACCTGACTTGTTGTGACAGCCTGACCCATTCTCATTGTACGGAGCAGATGGCTTGGAATGCAAACCTGGTGAATCCCAGTGGATTCCCAGCTCTCACTCCTTGGAGGTTCAGGGGCTTCCTGGTTCTTTAAGGCCACTAAACCGGGAAGGGAGAGAGTGACCCACTAAGGGGTCGAGTCAAGATCATTTCTGGCTGTTTGAGGCTAACTCGTTAACTGATTCTCTCCAGGATAACAGGCAAATGCTTCATTGTCCCCATGCCTAATGGGGACATGGATGATTACAACACGTGTGTCATGTTCCTGTCTGCCTTGTTTTCTATCTCTTTGACGTCTGATACATGCAAAGCGGAGGGAATATGCAACAGGTCGAAGATAGGTTGAACAAACACCCACAAAATCAGGGAAAGACTGGGACCCTAAAACACTCAGCGTGTTTTTATCCTGAAGACCTGTGAACGGATAAACTCATCCTTCTTTCCTACCGTCTCATATTAAGGCCAGCAGTGTGCCATGTACAGATTCCACACCCTAGGAGAAAACTGTTTCCTCAGATGGTTTCTGGTAGCTGACTCCTGTTCTTTAAAATGCCCTTCTAACTATTCGACCAAAAACTAATGTCTTGAAATAACAGCAGTCATCTGTTGGCTTCTGAGTTTGTGTCAGGCTTTTGCTATAAAGGTCCCCCATCCCCCATTCCCCACCCCCCACTGCCAAGAACATCAATAGAATGAATGATACAGGCAGTGCCATGTGGTTTTAGATCTCAGCACTGTCTGCCTTGAGAGGCACGTTACAGTATCTTTACATCTTTCAGACGAAACTGCTTAGAGAGTGATTGATTTTTGGGGAGAATTGCTGTGTTTTTAAATAGACAAAATAAAATCACATTATCTGTCAGTAGAAGAATGGTTGAATAAAATATGGCACAGCAAACATATGGAACATTAGGCCCTCTCAAATGACCTAAGTCTATGTATACTGACCAGAAAAACGTTTACCGTGTCATTGGGTGATGAAAGCAGGCTGCAGAACAACATGGAATGTGAACCTTCTTGTGCTTTGTAAAGGAGTGTAAAGGTGATCCTATTATGTGTGTATATTTTTGTGAATGTATGCGTATTCACTTTGAAAAATGACTAAAAAGCTATACACAAAACTAGGTTCCCTTGGAGGTGTGGAGTAGTATTGGGTAGAAGGGGACAAAGGGTGACCGTTGTGTTTTGTTTGAACCTACAGCTTGTCCTAATCTTGTATGAGAATATGTTTATACAATACGGACTTACAAATTCTGGAAAATATCCCAGCAAGGCTAATGCAGACAGTGCTTTGCCTGAGGTCCCCATGAGGATTCCCATCAAGAACAGATACATAGCATCAAGTGTTTTAGTAAAATTTTAATACCAGGAAAGGCAGATGGGGCTTTTCCAAGGGCTTGTAGGTGTAGTGGAGTCACGTTAAGTAAAGAGGTCATATGTTTGAACCCTGACTCACAGAATTTATTGATGGGGACGTAAGCAGGCGATGTTTCATACAGGTTGAAGGTAAATGCAGGTTAGGCTGTGGAGCGTATTTGAGGTAAGTAGGATGAAGAATGAGCATTTCATACTGTATTTACTTCTTTTTATACATCCCATTGCTAAACTGTGAATAATACATGATAAATGATGAATTTTCTTGTACTACCATGTGTCCTCCCCTCTCTAAGGATGCAGATGCCTTTTAGTATGTGTGGTGCCAGTTAACGGTTTGATGAAGAGTTCTGTGATGCACCCAAGTTGGAAAGAACATTTTTTGAAATTTAAAACATAAACATTGGCAGTTGTTAAGGCACATGGAGCAGAGACGTACATAATGGTAAAAAACCTGCCCCATGGAATTGGGCAGCCCCAGGTTCAAGTCTCCTTTGTACCACTGGGTGGTAATACATCCTTGTATTAAGCTTCCAGCTGGGGGCATTCACCTATAAAATGTGAATGACAAAATTACTGGATTCCATACAGTTGATGTATTAAGTGAAATAGTAATGAAAATAACCGAACTGCAGTTTGTAGCCCATGTTTGATAGCTGTTACCCACTGTTACTACATATTATATGATGGAAATGATCAGAAGTGAAAAATTCATGGCAGAAGTTAGCTCATTCTATGAAAGCTCTATCATACTAAGAAAACTTTTTAGTATGTTATACATTTTATTCAATATCTTCCCAGCCCTTTTATTAACAGTTGTTTTTATAGCACTTGGATATGATGTGAGACTAAGAATTTTTATTAATTGGTTGCTATTCCTTGGAATAAAAATGAAAAAAAAAGATTAACAATGGAAGATATTAAAAACGCAATTTGCCCATTTATTACATCAGACAACTCAGTTTTATGGAGAGATAGGCATAATATTAACATCCAACTATTTAGCAGGATTTATAAATGATTAATATATGGGAAATTTTGAATTTAATACCTGTCCAAAACTTGTTAGAATGATTTTTATGTTTCTATTATGTTTTGTGATGGGAAATAATGTATTTTATGTAAAGAATATTTAGATGCTTCTATTTATTAACCATGAGATGTCTTTAAACTTTGCTAATATATTCTGAACACTTGTGGATAAATGCCCAGGTAACGTATTATAATTGAGTACGTTCACATCCGTGTTGTCTGGCGGCCAGGATCCAGGAGATTCAGCAGGTAGTTTCTGCCCGATAGGCGGTGGGACCTAGTCTAAAGGGCACTGAAAAATGGCTGAGTCCTTGCTCTCGAACTGTTTGCTCATACACTCCAGGAAGACAGACAAAGGTAAAGCCTGCTGCAGAACAAAAATATGAAAAGGTATTTGTGTTGGGGGATAGGGAGGGAGAAGCAAATGCAAGGACACCTGACACCGTTTGGGCTCCTGTGGAGAGGAGGTGAGAGCTGTAAGCCTTTGTTTGGAGTGAGGAATGACCTAGTTGGGCTTGGAGGTCAACCATGGGCATTTCAGGGAGGTAGAGGAAAGCGCATGTAGTAAGACATGTGGGCATAAAAATGCCAATTAGTTCTCTAGGGAGTGTCTGAGGGTGTAAGCGACGTGAAAGGGGAATACGGTAGGCAAAAGGCCCATCCTTGAAGGATCCTGAGAGTTTTAAAAGGCATGAAGTTTATAGCTAGTATGTAGGGAGAAGTTGGTAAAAAGGTACACACTTTCAGCTATAAGATGAATAAGGTGTGAGGATCTAATGTAAAATGTGGTGACTATAGTTGATAACACTGCATTGTATAATCGAACTTTTCTAAAATGGTAGAATTAAATATGTTCTTACCAAAAAAGAAAAAGAGAGAGAGAGAAATATGTGAGGTGATGGATGAGTTAGTTAAGTAGGTGGGGGGAGAAACCCTGTTACAAATCACCATGATATAAACTTTAAACATCTTGTAATCTTATGTGTCAATTATATCCCAAGAAAACTTAAATAAAAATAAAAGCAGAGTTGCTAGGTAGATATTTTCTATATCCCTTCCTCTAGCACTTACCGATATGGTAGGCTGTTTATTTGCAGCCTCTTCCTCTCAAAATTGGTTGTTTAAAAGGAATGAGATTTTTTTCCTCCTTTCTAGTAAAGTTGAATCTTACCTTACTGTTTAACCATATTATAACTTTTAAGTCAGTCTAATCACATAAATATTTCTTTCAATAATTAATATGAACACTTTTTAGAACATGTTAAAGGCTGGAGAGAACAAAATGAAGCCGTAAGAAGGCAGGACATTTTTAAGCCAATAATCAACGTAATGACCCTCTTGGTACTTACATGCCCCCCCACACCTGCCC